>JARBWK010000001.1:58780634-59071166 GCA_030556195.1 Anolis apletophallus | reverse complement strand
AGAAGAGGATAGAAGACACCAATTTAGAAGGTAGGGAGTAAAGGGTGAATTTTCTGTTAAAATCATGCCCATTTTAAGCACACACTGATTTCCTTAAAACTATCTGAAAGATCTTCAGTCAAGCCAATTAACTGATTAGGCACTGCTGCTTTCAAGCCGATCTCTAAAGCACAAAAGCGCTATTTATTTATTCATTGTGTCAGAAGTAAATTGAGAATACAGTTATAATGTATATAAAAAACCAAAAACACAGCTAAAAACTTAACATTATACTATTTTTTCTTTGAGCAGAAGCTGCCCACTTTCAGTGCTTCTGGTATCTTGTGCTTCTGGTGTCTCTGTAAGAAGGTCCTCCATTGTGCATATGGCAGGGCTCAGACTGCAATCTAGTCAGTGATCTGTGGTTTTGCACTTCTCCACACTCATATGTTGTGGACTCCAATTTGTTGCCCCATTTCTTAAGATTGACTCTGCATGTCATGGTACCAGAGCACAGTCTGTTCAGTGCCTTCCAATTCGCCCAATCTTCTGTGTGCCATATCTATAAAATGTGTTTGTTAACTCACTTCAATGTTTTCAAACATGGTCTAAAGGTCATGCTAATCACCATTTGGTCAATGTCAACAACATTGCAAATAATTGTTAGAATAATCTAAAAATGGATTAGGCAATCTAGAAATTGATAAACCCACTGAAAAATTCACTATCTTTCAATATGAGCTATTATTTTCAGCTAAAACCTATTTAGAAGCAAAAGGCATATTAGAAGCAGCAGATCATCAAGGCCAGAATTGTGTTGGTATAACAAGGTAGCATACAAAGCAGTCCAGAAGGTGTGTGCTTCATCAGAAGTTGTTTACAGGCTCGGATACAGCCACTCATTCTATAAGCACATATACAACCCTCTCACACAACAAAAGAACATAATTTCATCTTCAACATGACAGCTCTTCAGATATTTATAGATGGTTATCAAATAATGTAAAGATACCCTCTGATCTTGGGATCTAAGCAGGGTTAGCACTTGTTAGTATTTGAATGGGGGAGACCGCAAACACATACCAAGTGCTGTAGGCTATATTTTGGAATAAGGGTTTGGTAAAAACCAACTCTGAATAATCTTTGCCCAAGAGACACTTTCAAAAAAGATGGAGTTGCCATAAGTTGAGAAATTACTTCAAGGCATGCATACACACACACACTCACGCACGCACGCACACACACACATTATATCTTTTAAGTATCTGAAGAGCTGTCCTGTAGAGATGGGATCAAGCTATGACGAAAGAAATACTAAAAGATTTAATATATGCATGAGGAAAGAGGATTACTGGCAAAGAGTACTTATTCAAAGAATCAGGTAAAGAGCAAAGACAAAATGTTCTAAACTAGATATTTGCAAATATGACCGAAGAAACCATTCTGGAGGTAAAATTACAGTGAAAGCAAGGTTACTACTAGTTTTTAGACAACAGTCCGCTGCTAGACCTAATTCGACATGACAACACTTAACAAATGTAACTCATAAAAAAGTGAGATATGCAGAATTTATCATTATTTCATATACAGTTAAATGACTAAGTTATATTCTGTAAGACAGGGGTGCTCAGAATGGTGATCTCGATCACCAGGGTGATCTTTGGGCCTCATCCTGGTGATCTTCAGACCCCTGACCAGGTTTTTTGCTGTTGGTCCTCTTCACGCGCCCCCTGCACGCTGCAAAGAAGTCCTCCATCGTTGCTCCTCCCGCTCCTGCTCGCGCGCCTCCAAAAAAGCTCCAGAGTCCAAGAGGCAGAATGGGCCCCCTTTTTTTTTCCTCCTCCTCCCTCCGTCCTTCTCCAGCCACTCAGAGTCGTAGGAGACCAAAGGGGGCAGGCCTGGATGACGCGATGCATGGCTGGCTCCGCGCACATGCGCAGAAGCGCCCATTCTGCCTCTCGGACTTCTCGTGAGCTCTTGGAAGCGGCACGCATGCTGGCGGCGTGGAAATAGAACAACGACAGAGGAGAAGAAGAAGGATGCTTTGGGGTAATTTCCTTACCGCATCTCAAAGGTCGGTCTTTTACTTTGGGGTGGGTGCTTGATTGTTCTGTGGCATGTCTCTTTGTTTATTTTTAATGTTTAAAAATGGCATTTTAGCTCAAAGCCTCTCTGCTTGCTTTGTTCCTTGAAAAATATTTTGGGGATATGGAAATGTGGGAGAAATGGGGTGGTTGGATGTATTTTTGCATGCCCCTTTGTTTACTTTGCTGAGTATTAAATGGCCTTGCAGTTCAACAGCCTCTCTTCTTACTTTCTGGCTGATAATATGTGTGGTAATATGGCAGTGTGGGAGAAATGGGGTGGTTGGATGTATTTTTATGCTCTGTTTTATATTGTTGTTATTAAATTGAAATGTTGATGTTTTATAACTTCATTTTATGTAAACTGCCCCGAGCCTGCTGGAAGGAGCGGTACATAAAAATGAATAATAAATATAAATAAATAAATAAGAAAATAGTTATACGTTTTACATTTCTGGGTAGGTGATCTTTGGGACTTGGTTTTTTAATCAGTAGCTCCCATGCTGAAAAAGTGTGAACACCCCTGCTGTAAGATGACCCCTCCTTTACCAAGTGGATCTTGACAGCTCTGAGATATCTTAACATAGTGGTATTGATCCAAGCACTTTTATGTGAACTCAGAGTGGCAGAGGAAAATTGCTTATTGGCTGTTCGAATTGTCCAACTATTTTACCTACTTACGGGTACACACATCTATTATAAGGCACAGAAGCAGCCAAGCAATTGCTTAACTCCCACATTTTGTGGTAAGTTTCATCTGCTCTTGTTTTAAAGCTCAATCAACAGTCAAGCCAGTGACACATTGACAATATAAAACTGAGCATTGAGCGAGATTTTGCAATCAAACTAAGCCAATGTCTCATGCATTGTTCTAAATCACGGCACTGTATATTCCTAGGGCCAAATTTTCCTCTGGTGTCAAAACGTCATTATTCTGGTAGTGTTCACCAAAGATGTTACCATAATACATCACTACCATTTTAAGCAAACTATGCTGCGTTAAAGGCAGGCAGGCAATAAGTTTGTGAAACAAATCCACAGCACATTTTGAATGAGGTTTTTTTTTGTTGCTTGGCTTGGCCTTTCCAATGGCCTCATTTGCCTAATAATCGAGTTGGCATTAGTTTGGTTTGAGCAAAGCTAACTGCTGCTCATACTGGGCCACTAATTGTTGATCCCTAAATGCATGCCATTTGCTGATTAGCTCCAATACCTCCATTCATCCAGAAGTGGGGGAGAGAGAAAATAAAGCAAAGAACAGGACAGAGTTTGCTATGGCTTAGCTAGCAACAGAACAGCGATGCATAAGAGATGATAGGTCAGGTAAAATCCATTTAGTATACCCTTCGATGTCATCATTAGTGAATACCCAGATGACCCCCAACAAACTTTTTCATACAGTACAATGGTCACCATCATCTCACTTTAATAGGATCTGGTAATCTCTTAATATTGTTGGTTTTGCCTCCTTTTAAAAAACTGTTGTGGCCAATAATTGTGAGTAGATTGTTTTTTAAAAAGCTTACAAAATTATGGACAAACAACAACATTTGAGCCAATGGCTACCACAGTTTTTTTGACAATGAATTTTCTTTACTGGTTCAGTTATTTACTAAGGAAAATTAACTATGGCTTGGCATAGTATCTAAAATAACCATGTGCTGAAATCATTTAACAAACAAAAATCAAAAACTATAGGTTTACAAACTATGATTGAGCATGATAACGAAATTCAAAGGCCAGAATGATTTCTACGGCTTGGTCTACAAAAGGGTATTTGCACTATAGTTTGGAGATGATTTATGTAACTGAATTCCAAGGGTTAGGGCTGTGCTTTCTGAATTGAGGCATTGTACTTCTTATTCTCCTCAACTAGTTTCTGCCAGTTCAGATTTAACTAGAAAGCACCATTCTACTGATCAGAAACAGGATCCGTTTGTTTCCATTAGCCTTAATTGTTTTGTATTCTGAACAGCAATTTGTAATAACTTTTAAAACTCCACTTGCCTGTACCCTAATTTATAAACACTCCATTGTATGTCATCTTCTGGACCATGTGTAGTGTACTATATTATCTGTTTTTGCTTGCATCGCCTTCCTTAAGCAACTGCTCAATCAAGCATTAACACCTACTTTTATATTACTTCAAAGAAAATAGAACAAAGGCTCTTTTAAGAACCTTAAACAGTGTCTGTGTCCACTAAGTTATTATATGTGATTAGATAGCCTAGTAACTTCTCTGAACACTTACAGGCTATGAAGGCAGGTGCCCACATTAGTCTAATAAGTGAAAATAAGCCCTTGGGTTTCCCTCTGGCTATTCTGAAATCCCGCAAAAGGGAGAAATCTCACTTCCACTAGAATCTAGAAGCAGTGGAATGAAACATTATTAAACTTTTAAAAATGTGCAGGTAATCATCTATAAAGCCCTTTATGGTTCGGGTCCAGCCTATCTTTGTGACCACATTTCCCCCTATGAACCAACCTGGACCTTAAGGTCCTCCGGGGGACCCTTCTTACGGTCCCACCACCCTCACAAGCACGCCTGGTGGGAACGAGAGAAAGGGCCTTCTCAGTGGTGGCCCCCCAGCTTTGAAATGCTCTACCTAAAGAAATCAGACAGGTGCCCTCTCTAGCTAACCTTAGGAAAAAACTCAAAATCTGGATGTGGAAGCTGGCTTTTGAAAATGGTTGACTACTTGCATTATGATGGTCTTTTAGCCTTGTTAATACCTTTTGATTTTAAACTGGTTTTGCCTCTGCAATGCAATATGTTTTTTAAACCCAGTGCAATTTTAACCTATGCATTTATTTGTTGTGAGTCCTTATGGAGAGGGGATGGGATATAAATAAAGTTTATTATTATTATTTATGACTTTTCCAAATTGGGTCTGCAATTGCTCTCAACTATAGCTCCACTAGAGTTTTAAAGTAACTATTACAATAGCTTTTGAAATATGTAAATAATCCTGATGATAGGTAGAATAGAATACAAATAATAGTGTGATATACATTTTCCTCATCAGAGCACTCAAGTGACAAGAAGACCTAGAAGTCTAGAAAGTGACTGAATAGAGTTTTGAATATTCTAGGAATGTACTTTGTTTTGGTGTTTGATGGGCCAAAAATTGTGAGTGCTCATTATCATAACAATAATCCTATTATACAAAGTAACACACAAAATGCATTCTATTTTTTGTTTCTAGCTGACTGAACATGAACCTAGCACCCAGAGTTTCACAGACATGGTTTCCTTATCACAAGTAGTTGTCTATGATTAGACCTTATCTCCAAAATGAACAGTATATAGAGATAATACTAATAGCAGCAGTGCTGTAATCATGTGCTTACAAATGTCATTAGCAGAATTCCCCTTGTAAACCTGGCATACTCAGAACTAAACCAGATGCCCAGAACATGCTCAGAACTAAACTATAAGCAAGCAGGGAAGCTGGTTTGGATCCCCAACTTAATGCCATAGAGAGGTTTTTAAGAAATTTAATTTCAGAGCAAAACTGGGACTTTGTGGCTAGAGTATAAATAGCAATGAAGACAGTGTGTTGTCATTACACCAAGCAAGTTGTTTTGTGTTAATGGTGGTGAAAGTAGCAATTTAAAAGGGTGGGGCACAGTGAAGGGTAGGATTTTCAAACATAGCTTCCATCTCTAAATTTCTCTGCTCTAAAAGCTAAGAAAACAATGAAAAATACACAAATGCTGCTATAGCCCAAGCTGTTTAAATGAATGGCAAAATAAGAATATATTTTTCCGTACATATTATACAAAGTACTCCATATATTATTCAGTCAACAAAAAACTACTTCAGGATAAGAGCACAGTTCCTGCACTGACTCAGAAAGCTTAAAGTCAAAGATTGTCTCATTCCTGGGCCATTTGTTTGAAAAACCTGCTAAATGTAGTCATCTAGTCACTTGAAAAATCAGCATACCTTTAATTGCAAGGCAATATCAATATAGAAAAAAAGTACAGTTGGCCCTACGCCATCCATGGATTCAACCATCCACACCTTGAATGAATGAATGAATGAATGAATGAATGAATGAATATATATATATTCCAAAAAGCAAACCTTACTTTTGCCATCTTATATAAGGGACACCATTTCACTATGTAATTGTATATAAGCACCCACAGATTTTGGTATTCATGATAGGTCCTAGAGAACTAAAACATAGCAGATACCAAGGGCCCACAGTATGACACAATCTCCAAGGACTGATATATAAGTTCAGATGTGCCACAAGTTCAATTACAAACACAGAACATTTTTACAAGCATAGACTCATCTACAGTAAATGCAACATTTTTATTGCCAAAGACACATTCAACTAATTGCAATGAAAGTACACCTACAAAATCAATATTAGAAACAGATTAAAAGTGTGTTTAAAGTACCCTGTTGACCATGGTGAGAGTATGCAAGAACATGGGAAGTCACCGTAAACAGTTCATACTGTCAGCTGTGACTGGCAGAAGCAATTCACTGGGATTTCAAGTATGATTTATTCTTAGTCTTGCCTGGAGATCACCAAGAATTAACCAGACCCAATCCAGATTCATTCGTGAAGCCAAACATGAATGGGTATGTTCACAACAGTATGGTGGTACAGCCCATGTTCATTCTGCAAGTGTTGGTTTAATGCCCAGCTGCATTTCAAGTCCAAAGCATAGAACTTCCTTTTCTAAAGTGCTCTATTTTTTCCCCTGAGCTAATGCTAAGACACCTTTATCTTTGCTTAGAAACAATTGGGAATCTGAAGGAGTAAATGTTCCACTTTATTGCAGAAAACAGTCAGAAAGCAGAGAAAAGATAAAGCAGCTTCCAGACTAGTGGCTATTCACTCATTTTCTTTTTTTTCTTCAGCAATCTACTCCTCCAAGAGGAAATAGGCTGCCACAGCCTCTCTCCTCTCCCTCCTTTGCATCTAATGTGCTTCACAGGGAATAATGCAAAACAAGATCGTTTTAACACTGAAAGGCTGGAGAAGCTCAACATTCCAAAGGCATAAAGTCACTTGCATCCTAATGAGGCCGACTGTGATTGGGCAAGGCCCCTTGGGGAAGGGGGAGAAAGCTGCACTGGGTTACTGGTTGGATCTCTTTTAGACACCAGGAGATTGGAAAAAGAAGTAGCAGAACATTCCAATAGTACTGCAGGGGTTGGAAAGTTACCCAGGAGAATTTCTGTTGTGCTTAGTAAATATGGAGCATTCATTTCCCGTAAGAATTAAAGCATTTTAATGAGTCATGAGTAAAGAAACTTGAAAAAATGTTTATCTGATATATCTTGCTACTGAATAACAGTACAAAACATTAATTTCTGCATTGCAGTTTCAGAGGATTGCTACGGCTGGAAAACACTCTTCTCTCTCATTACTGAAATGTAGTGTTCTCCTTACACTGACACCATATCATCTGAGCCACAAAAGAGATACAAACAACTTTGTAGAGCCAGCGTAGTATAGTGCTTTTGGTGTTGGGACTGTGGAAACATCTACACTGTAGAATTAATGCAGTTTGACACCATTTCAATGGCCATTGCTCAATGATATGGAATCATGGGAGGCAAAGTTTTAGAAGGTCTTCAGTCTTCTTTGCCAAAGAGTGTTAGTACCTCACCAAACTGCAGCCCCCATAATTCCATAGCATTGAGTCATGGCAATTAAAGTGGAGTCAAAACTGCATTAGTTCTACAGTATAGATGCACACTAGGACTCTGGAAATCAGGGTTCGATGCCCTCTCAACCTCACAGGAGTTAGAGACAAACCATATCTCCGAACAAATCTTGCCAAATGAAAGGTTCATCTTAGGCCCCTTCCACACAACAGTATAAAATCCTACATTATCTGCTTTGAATTGGGTTATATGGCAGTGTGGACTCGGATAACTTAGTTCAAAGCAGATATTGAGGGATTTTCTGCCTTGATATTCTGGATTATATGACTGTGTGGAAGGAACCACTTTGACCAAGGAACATTCTCCAACATTAGTACCAAAAGAGGTAGGGCTGGTCAGCTGTACGGAAAGGAAAGGAAGTAAAATAAAATAAAATAAAATAAATAAAGAGGAAGGAGGTTCACAGACCAGAATTTCATTCTTGCAGCCCACTGCTGGGCCATGGCCCACAGGTTGGGAACCACTGGTCTAGACATAGTACAAAGGATGCTATGAAGTGGTAGTGTTAGTGGAGAATAGGTGTTTCCCTCAGCTGTTTTAAAATAGTTCACTCTGACTTTTTACAAGACAGCCTCAAAACATTTTGTTGGCTCAGGTGGAGCCGCAAAAGACAGCCCTTCACAACCCCCGCCTCCAATCTAAGTGCATAATATCCCAAACCAATAAAGTTATTTTGGCATCTCAGGCAAAATAAATTGATCATCCCCAACATTACTCCAACCCCACCACCCCACACAAATTAGTGACTCTTAAAGCAAATTAAGCATCAGCTCTCACTGGAAGCCAACATTTCAAAATTGGTGTTACTATATTTTGAACACCTCGTGAAATGAGATGACTCACTGGAAAAGAGTATAACACTTGGTCAAGCAGAAGGCTACATTACAGATGGGTTGATTTACACAAGAAAGCCATAGTCCTGAGTTTGGCAAACTTGAGATGGACTGTTGACAGCCACAGCTCATAGAAATCTCTTTTTGGTTTGAGATAAGCTAAAACCAACAGGATAGCAAACAACAACAAAATGAAAACAATGTGTATTTGGCTAGACTAAAGGAAAGCGCAAGATTTATATGCACTAGCTCTGGGGACAACATTCCTAAGCTCTACATGTTCTGTGTCAAGGACAGTTCTGAAACCTGTGGGCTTTGAAGGCTGCTTTTTCTTTCAGGGCTGACAAGACCAGCTGTTGTTTCACTACTCCCAAAGCTTCTACAAACTACTTGACTACTTATGAGGAAGAAATCCTCATAAAGTATGAAAACGTGCTGAAAACTGCCCAAATCCCCAGAAAGTCATAAATGACATCCATTCTTTAAATGTAACAATTACCTGGAAACTAGCCATATAGCTAGGAAGGGAGAGTCTTTCCTGATACAAAGCGACTTAAAATCAAGACGAAACAAACAGTTCTGATGAAAAGCTTTTAAGCAGCTGGTGTGTGAAACTTCGCTGAGCTGGATTTTCCTTTTCCGGTATAGTAATTCTTATGCGCAGGTGTGTCAAGAGACAAAAGGTTAGAGTTTAAAGAATCTGTTTAATATATTTAAAATGCAGTGTTTCTATAATTAGCATCCTCTTTAAGGAATTGAATGAATCAACACAGTATAGTATATGTAAGGATATTGTTTTCAGTCCTTCATTTGTATTTAGAGACACTACAGCAATTTACTATCAACTCTTTATAGTGTAAACCAGAGGTTTGCAACCTCACTTAACCAGGGACCCCTTTGACCATTCTCCAACATTACTATGAAAATGTTACAAATCGGTTTTTGGTCAACTTTAGATTCAGTTTGGGTGCTGATTCAGAAAATTGCATTGGATAGACCACATCAGCTCTAGTTTATGATACAGAACATTTGCCATGGTTAGCGACAAGGAAGGAGTGGCAGGTGGCATGAAAGGACCGGAAATAAAATCAATAATATAAAATAAAGTGGAAGGAGGCTCGTGAACCAGATTTTCGTCCTCACGGCGCACTGTCGGTCCGCATCCCACAGGTTAAGAACTATTGGTGTAAACTATTAGACTCGCCCACCTTTCCACTGCTTCATGTTTTGCTTTCTCTCCCACAAAAATGAGCACCACTGATAGGATCATTACATGAAGAACAGTGTTAGCTATGCAAATGAAGGAGCAGAATCAGAGGAGCAGAAAACATTTTAAAGGTCATTAAAACTAGCCTGAAAGTAAGAAGAGGAAATTAAGTTCATGGGATGTTTACATAAATGATTTAAACGAGTTGGAATATTGATGGCGTATCATTGGCATTACTAAGTAACTCATAGTATGAAGATGGCTAGCAACTGCTGTGGTTATTCACTGCTCTTTTAATTCCAAGCACAAGGGCCTATGTCACCAGAATTAATATGTGTCACTGGCACTTAAAGAAACAAATTATCAGCTTTTATATGTGATATATTTCTGGCCTTGACTGCTGAGCAAGAGGTGGTCTGCAAGCAATGTCCCAAAATATTGCCAAAGCATATTTTTCCCATGAAACACTAGAAAGAAGTAGGATGGTTCAATCCAAAAAACAACACTAATCTTGTTGACATTTTATACACCACTTAGATTATTTCATTGGGTTAAAGTTTGAACACTACGAACTAAGCTAACTTTGCTTCTTTTTGTACTGTTGTGAGATCCAGTGTAATATTTAGAGCATATACACATGCTACTCAATGACAGAAGACTAGAATCTGGACGAAGGAACTGTATTCTGAAGTTCCTCCCATTCCACCCAATTAGAAACTCAGTACATTAGTGTTTGCATGTTGAAAGAATTCAGTCTTGACTCTGCTAAGTAATACTAGAAGGCATTACTCAAACTCCCCCATATTATCACTTGCTACTCCATCTACACCTATACTAGATAGGCAGCTATAAGCTACGGCTACAAATAATGTTGAATTGCACCTATCAGCATCTTTGGCTATCAGCTATACTTCCCACTCTTGATATAGGAAAGCACTGAAATTAAGGCCTAACTATGTAACCATTAAGTTTATTTGTCTCCTACCCAACCAAATCTTCATGTAACCAGATAAAACAAACCAAGAAGCTGCAATTAAAATCTACAATCCAAGCAGGATTATGGTTCATTGCTTCCATGCAAATTTGGATTCTAAGTCTAATGTTTACCCCTTGATGATTCATGAATGCTAGTTTGTGAACAAGCTTGTGAACACTGGCTTAAGCAGCAATTAATTATAGTGTCCAGTTCAGATACAATAGAAAGACATGCTTTACACAAGGCTTCCTGATATGCTTATGCACTTCCACAAAGGAAGAGGCAGAAAAAAACCAACTGAACTGTATACCATAAATTCCTTATCAAGTCAGATTTGATGGCGTAGTGTGATTAGCAATGAATCATTACCGCTAAGAAGAGGCACTCTGTTAATAGTTACAGCAGCATTAAGTATATACCTGCTGAAATAGTAAGGAATGTGTCATCTCTGTAAAATCTCCTGTTTACTCTAAACCAGGGGTGCTCATTAGGTAGCTCGGGAGCTACTAGTAGATCTTCAGCCCTCTTCCAGGTGATCTTCGGGCCTCACCAGCCAGATGGGGCACTCCTGCCATGTGCGCGCACACCCTGCGTACACGTGCACTCCTGCTGCTGGCTTCCGCTCTAGCAGTGCTTCTTTCGCCTGCGGGGCATTGCAGGAAGAAGGAAGCACGAGGCGGGACCTCTGGAGGGAGCGCCTGCCTCTCTCTCGTCCAGAAGCAGCTGTGCAGCCTCCATTGCCGGCGAGACAGGCAGGGCGGAGCGCTCCCTCTGGATGCCCCGCCTCATGCTTTCTCCTTCCTGCAATGCCCCGCAGGCAGAAGAAGCGCTGCGCGGGCAGAAAACAACAGCAGGAGCACACGCGGTGGCGGGAGTGCGCGGCTGCGGGAGCGCGCGGGAGTGCGCGGCGGCGGGGGCAGGTAGATTTTTTGGACTTGGTTGCTTTAAGAGTAGCTCGCATGCTGAAAAAGTGTGAGCATCCCTGCTCTAAACAGACTGGATGTGGGATGTCCAGTTCTATTGCACAGGTCTTTTTTCTTCAGTTATCATAAAAACTCTAGCGCATTCATCAAATAATCTCCACAGCTTCAGCAAAGGCTGCAATTCTGTGCACACTTATTTTGAAGCTGGGCTCAAAAGAATCAAGTTGATTTACTTCTGAGTAAACTAATTGAAGGCAAGTCTGTAAGACTTATATCTGTATATCATGGTTTCCCCACACAATTATTGGCTGTTTGTTTTTATTCCTTGATTGTAGTGTCCCCCTTCTCCCATGTTATACTCCTAATTTTCAGTTCATCTCAAAGTATCTTATAAATCCATCCTGGTTTCTTTAGACATTTTTCACTTCTCTTCCTCATAGGAATTGTTTACAACTGTGCCGGCACTATCGCATATGGAATTCTATGGGATCAAATATACACTAGATTTAATCTCATAGTAATTATGGCTAATGAGCCTGTTCTCTTCTATCAATTAGTCTATGACTCCTAAACCATAGAAAACAACCTTTCCAATCCACTTACATATACCTTTTATTTCTGTGAAAATCTACACGAAATCCTACAAGCATGTAACAGTTGGTAAGCAGAGAAAACAAGTTTCAAGAGTACAGGAATTGGAGCAGTAACATTTAACAACCCATTTCAAAATGTCCTCTAATTGTATGTTTTGCACTAATTAGGTAGTTTGTCTGGGTTTATAAGCTTAATTAAAGCTGTGAATAAAGATCTAAGTAATTTAAAGACTCTCCAAGACTGTTATTGAGGTAAAGGCTTCTGCTAAGGATGTCTATTCCATTGGTTTAACTAGTGTGGGAAATATGCTTTTCATAAAGCACCCCCCCCCCCCCCAAAATCCTGGATAACTAAGTTGTATTAGCTGATAATGACAAACATCATGTTCATAATTTTCAACTGCAGCAGGGACATGTTTCAAACACAACATTAACTTTTGCTTTGCTAATAATAAAAACTAGACATGATTATAATGGAAAGTGTGTGCAGATGATATAAGGAGGCAAGCAAAAACAATCCTACAAAATTAGTAAGACTCAAAACAAGAAGTGAACTTCTATTCCTTCAGCAGAAAACAGGATGGAAAGCAGCATTTAGAGGAAATTAAAAGAGCAATAGGAGGATGCGGAAGTACAACAGTACAGTATGTAAAAGAGGAACAAGACGTGACAGGAGACGTAAAGCAATGAAAAGATATGAACAGGAAGCATCAAATACAAGAGGGAAATTATCAGAAAATGCATCAGAGATCCCCTCCCCCCTTTGTGTGTGTGTGTGTGTGTGTGTGTCTGAGTGTGTGTATGGAGGAGGCATGTAAGCAGCCAAGCCTGCCACTCAGCAAAAAATATACATATCCTTCTGGAATAGGTAAATCCTTCTTCAATGAAATATGCAAAATAATAAAAGGCTTAATACAAATTCAGAAGGTAACGGTAACATTTGGCAGTTAAACAAACAACAGCAGAGTATGCAAATGACATTTGCTTGGGACTGCAACTGGGAATAGTTGAACAAAAATAGGGCTCTAGATTTTAAAAAACTTTCGTACAAACCAATTTGTAGCACAAAGGCTATACAGCATTATTTCAGCATTCGAACAAACAAGGGAAGAGCTTGGAAAAGGTATAGGCAAAATGATCTCCAATATTTCTCTCTAAATTAAGTGAGGTGAAACAAGAGCAGACGCTCTAAACTTTAGATGGTTAAAGTCCATATTTGATTACTCCCAATACTTCAGCAGCTTACAGATGGCTTCCCCAAATTTCCACAAGCAAGGTTTATTGGGAGTATTGGGTGCAGCCAATGCCCCTTACTTATCAGTCCAAAGCAATAATAAGATGAGTTGCAAAGGTCACAGAATCTGCTATGTGATGAATTTTTTTTTCTGAACTACCTTATGGCAATTAGGTTTACCCTGGCATGATAGCCACTTTATAAGCAAGAACACAGATGTCAGTAGTTACCAGTAGAGCTGAATCAAATTTATTTATCACCAATGAGAAAGGGTCTTAGTGTCATGTTAGAACTCCATATCTGGTATTTCAGTTGTGTGGGTTATGATATGATGTAGTTATTTTTATATTTATTTCTGACATGACTTCATGGGCTGCTAATAAGCTTCATTTAAGAAAAACCCACTCAAATTATTTCTGGATCTCATCTGTTTCTATTTACTGAAATGAAGGAAAGTAGGGGCTTTACCAAACCCGTTTTCTTATTATCTACAGCTTTATTTAGTATGTTAGGAATCTGCCTTTGGAACTGCATTACTCCCAGAATAGGGTTGAAATCTACTAACAAGCTTTATGTGTGCATTAGTACAAAGCACAACATTCCTGTTACAAGCTTCAGCATACAGCATATTTGTCTATCACATTTTGTCTTGCTTTATAAGATTATAAGTGCTAAAGCATCCTAATACATACAAAATGATGGGTTGGGGAATTTGGGGTGGGGATAGTTCTTGCACACAGAAAGTAATTAAGGAGTTATTAGCAAGAGATTTATTAGCAAGTGGAAAATGAATTTTTCATGGTTCCCTCCTTATTCATGTCAGAGAAGTCCCTTAGGAAATTCATGTTACTCCCTAAACAGGAATGTAAGATGTGATATAGCCGGAGTTTTTCTGATATCTTACAATAACTGAGGGCAGCGCCTTTTATTACAGGGTCAGCTCTTCTGTCAGTACCTCAGTGAAGCGCAGGCCAAGGACAGGTTTTAATAACACTTGAAATGATCTGAGCAAGAATGAACGCACACTGTAGGGATTAAATTATTGCAACATGTACAAGTCCTTAATTGCAGTGTGCTCCGTCAGTTTATTGTGCTACTACCGACCAAGTCCCAAGAAAATATCAGTCCTCATTGGGAAAACATCGATATGGGAATATGGATCTGAATCATCTAAGCCAGAGCACAGGGTTAGGTCTTTTGCTGTTGACACCATCTCCTCTTACCTTAAACATGTCAGCACATTATGTCCAGCTTTTGGAATGCAACAGACTGGTCTCTGAAATACTGGCATCGTTTGCTGTGTGCCTTCATAACACATTCACTCTTTGTCACAAATTCAGCATTAATTTGTACTTGATGAATGTGGCAGTTCCTGGCGGGCAGCAAGTTCCTGGCAAAAGTGTAATGTTCACTTGCTTCTGTTCTTGAGGGCTTAGGAACAGTATTATTTTCTCTGGATTGTAACTGGAAAACTAAAATTGGTAAGCAATTTGTCACTTTTTTGTGGTCTCTGTTACTCACACAAATGGAAGACTAGTTAGCTACTTACCATAGACTTGGGGAGTGTCATGCTCAAGAAGAATATAATACGCCCTTCCCAAATATGTCATGAGAAACAGAAATACAACATAGATAGCATTTATAGACTTTGCGTCTATCCTAAAGTAAGAAACGAAAGACAAAAGCTGTGACCAAGTAGTTGCTCTGCATACTTCATTTAAGGACATACCTCTCAAAATGATAATCATGGCCCACATAGAGTGTTCATGGACACAAGCTTGGTGGACGGGGCTTCTTTGCCAGTTCATTAGTCAAGTGAATTGCAGTGACCAAGAAGTGCTGTGAAAAACCAGGCAGTTCTTTCTTTTTCAAAGTATAACTGGCTGCCGGTCCACTTCTGGGCTAAAGACAAAGTGCTGATTATTACCTATAAAGCTCTAAATGGTTCAGGTTCAGGCTATTTGTCTAACCGCATCTCCCTATATAGACCACCTCACACACTGCAATCAGCGGAGGAAGTCCTATTACAAGCAAGGCTGGTGGGAATGGGAGAGTGGGCCTTTTATGATTGCTTCCCAGCTCTGGAACTCCCTTCCTAAAGAAATAAAAATGGCTCCCACTCTCCTCTCTTTCAGAAAACTTCTGAAAACACACCTATACACTTTAGTGTACAGAGAGGAAGAGGAATAGCACAATTTAATTGGCACTTTATGGCTGTGGCAGTCGATTTAATTCACAAATATGGTCAGGCACTGTTTCCATTTTAATAATCTTCAGTGGTTCTCAATCTGTGGGTCCTCAGATGTTTTGGCCTACAACTCCCAGAAATCCTATCAGCTGGTAAATTGTAGGCCGAAACACCTGGGGACCTACAGGTTGAGAACCACTGGTCTAATCATCTAGGATATATGGAGGGGAGGGGGGTTGTGCAATTCTATTCTATTAATGTAATTATGTTTTATTTAAGTAGTTGTATTTCATATTAGTTTAACTTTAATTCTCTACTAGTAATTAGTTTATTCCTGCCCATGATGGAGAAGTAAATGCTCTGCAATAAGCACAAATGCACACTACATGTGCTTCTCCGAGACATATGTGCCACTTAGACTAGCTGTACTTTTCAGGGATTTTGGCATCACAAAGGACACACTTAAACGATATCAGTAAAGACAAAGAGCCCAAAGGAGAATGTGGTCAACACCAATAACACTACTTCAGCCTAATCACCAAGAATCACCATTAAAAAGTCAACATAAGGTTAGATCAAAGAGAACCAGAAGAACAAAGCCAAAGAAAACACAGTCGAGAGAAATCAGAGTCAAAATACTATGAGGAAAAGCAAACTTTTAGTTAAAATCCCTACATAAACACATGCAGAGTGGATGCTATCACCAAAAATCTTATGTAATAGTACTAGAAGATTCCAAACAATGCACTGCACTGGTGTCAACAGCTGCATTTCAGTGTCACAGTGACCTCAAAGAAAAAATAACTGTTCTTTCATACCTAAAGAATATATAATCTTCACTGACAGGTCTTATTGAAAAAGAACTTTGGCTATTTTACTTCCTCTCTCTAGAACAGCAAAAACAACAAATCTGCAACAGTACCGCTATTTAAATGCAGCAAAATGGGTTTCTTGTTCATGAATATAGATTAGGTTTAATACATATTACCACCACATGACCTGGCACATTAAAACTGATTTTCTCATAATATAAATAGGCTGAAATCTTGTGACTAGGTTCAACTTTCAATAAACTGACCTTTGTAGACCTCAGCCGTTCTGCAATTCAATAATATTTAGTAACTAAAGGCAAAATCAATATCTTGTTACTACAGATACATTATTTTCACATTCTCAGCACAACTGTTTACACAAAGGCCATAACAACTCATGCAAAGATAAGGGAAAATGTCTAGCTGTCTGGTTGGGTTTTTTTTTTTTGTATCAGCAAAATAGAATGGAGTTCCAAAAGGATCTATTTTTCTCTGTTTTGGGATTAAGAACAAGTTTGAACATTCCCTCCCTGGATCTCCAGAATCCAAAATACTCCAAAATCTGAAATTATCTGGATGGCAGAGATAGTGACACTTTTGGTTTGGATGGAAATATTCTGAGCGCTGGCATCAGTGCTGTGCATTTAATGGCAAGTTTCCATCTAAAATCAAACCTTTTCTCCTTCAACTCTGTGTCTACATCAGTAACTCTTGCCCAAGAACATAAACCAAGAATATATTATACCCAATAAAGCTGGATTCATAACTTGAAGATAGCACTAATTTAGTCAAGCCCATCTAACCTTCATCTTTACAGGAAATTAAAAAACTTTTGCAATAAAAGTTGTTCACCATTTGTGGGCTGCAACTTTTTCAGGCTGACTAAAGATGCTTATTTCCCCTTACAATTCAGCATCCATCCATCTAGAATAGCATTCATCTGAATTTCAGCAGCAACATGAAGGTTAGATGTGCGAAATATAACAGCACAGAGTGTTACACGTCATGAGCAGCTGTCCTAACACTAACAGCCATAATTTATTGCTCTCTCTGCTGGAATTTGATGAAAGAAATCAGAGAAATGGGAGCAGCATTGGCTATGTCAGCTCCGGTTGGTTCGTTTCATGCCATAACGGACCAAGCCGATCGCGCCAATTGATATGGACACTGCCGGGCGGGAAACCACCAGGCTCATCCCCTTTGATCTGCCAGATACCTTCCTGGTCTTTGATATGTGGACTGGCCATCTGGTCAAGCCTTGGAAGGAGGGACCCAGCGGGCGGGCCGGGAGGGAGTCTTGAGGATGTTTGCGCGGGCTTTTCTTTAGTCTATCTTTGTTCAGCCTGGAGCAAGGAGCCAATAAATGATCTATCTTCCAATTCGCTTGGAGTGAGTTTGGTTTATCGGAACCCCCTTTCCGGAGCATTACATAAAGATAGACACGCCAACTTTGCGGCCGTGAAAGCCCTCCGGCCGTAACCAACTTCGCAGAGATGTATCAAGCCGAAGGGACGCCTCGCGAAGAGCAACCTCCGGTAATCCCAGATGAGGAGGAGGAGGACGAAGGCGAGGACGAGATCGAAGCCGGAGCGTCCGGTGGAGAACCGCAGGTGGTGGTGACCGGGATGGAAGATGGGGGGATCCCTGACCAGACCCGACCACCGAAGGATGTTCGTCGCAAGGTAAAAGCACCCAGCACCGAAATGTTGCGGATGGAGGTGCAGATGTTCCAGATGTCGGAAGCGATGCAAAAGATGCAGGCGCAGCTGGACATACTGATGAGTAGGCCGGAGGAGAGGCCTTGGGAGACCCCCGAGCCCGTCTTCCCCGGAAGAGGCAGGAGCCGAGGAGCGAGCCGGTCCGGGAGGGCCTCGGTGAGGTTCTCGGAGGAGCTCCTCCGACCCAGAGGGGATGCTTCTACACCCCATCCGGGCCTGGGGGACCAGAGCCAGGAGATGACGGGATCGAGAAGAGACTTGAAGGTAAAGTTCGACGGGGACCCCCGCCAACTATCATACTTTGTCACCAACGTCCAGAATTACATGGTGGACTATGGGGATACGTTCCCCTCAGAGGCGGCCAAGGTGCGGGCTGTGGGGGCCAACCTAAAGGAGGCCGCGGCCGACTGGCTGATACAGCTAACAGACACTCGATCGCCGCATCTGCTGCGGCTAGACGCCCTGTTGGAGGCCCTGCGGATCCGGTTCGGGGACCCGTTAGCCGGGGAGAAAGCCAAGGCCCAGTTGAGGAGGATTTATCAGGGCCAGAAAACCGTCTCAGAGTACGCCCTGAACTTCCGACCCCTAGCGGGGAAGATCCGGGGTTGGTCTGAATCCACTATACTCGAGTGCTTCAAAGCAGGCCTAAGGCAGGACATTCTAGAATGGGCGTGCACCGAGGGAATCCGAGACCCTGGAGGGTTGGATAGCCTTGGCCGGGAGAGTGGAGTGCGACATGGAGCAAATGCCTAGGCGCCACCGAGATGGCGGGAGGTCCCGCGGGACGGGGACGGGCCCACCGAGGCGGTCCGGGACCTCCAGGCGACCTTACTCCCGACCCCAAACCCCCTGGCCGAGGCAAGGCAGCAGCAGCAGCGGAGACGGCGCGGGCACCCAGGCCCCTACGGGAGGCTGAGGAACTAGAGCCGGAGACGGAGGAGAGCGACTCCGAGTGGATGGCGGGAAACGACAACGATCTGCTGTAGACGCCCGACGGCAGATCCAGACCCCTTCGGGCGGTGAGTTAGATCCTCCTGGGTGCGGCACATACAAGCTGGACATTCAGGTGTGGGGCCCCGAGGCCAGCCAACCCATAGAGACTACGGCCATGATAGACAGCGGGTGCACCAGGTGCCTGATGTCCCCGAGATTAGCGAGGCAGCTGGGGATAAAGCCACAAGCCCTGATCGAGCAGATCTTATTCTCCCAGCTAGATGGGTCCCCGGCGAATGGGAAGCCAGCCACCCACAAGACAGGAGAGATCAGAGTGCAGATGGGGTCCCACCGAGAAAAGCTAAAATTCGTCATTTCAGCAATGGCGCACCAACCCATCATCCTGGGGGCTCCCTGGCTGCGCAGCCAAAACCCTCGGATCAACTGGGAGACAGAAGCAGTGCAGTTCGGGAGGCGGAGAGGCCCGGGCAAGGCTAGATGACCTTGAAGACGGACACCCTAATCCATGAGGGAGCGGGCGTGGGGGCAGCAGAGAGCCTACCCAGCGAAGTCCCGCGAGTATGAGGACTTAGGGAGGTCTTTAGTGAGCGGGAAAGTGACCAGCTGCCCCCCCACCGGAAGTCCGATTGCGCAATCGAAATTGAAAAGGGCGCCAAGTTGCCCAGCCCAAAACTGTATGCCCTGTCTGAACCCGAAAGAAAGGCATTAAGAGACTTTATTGATAAAAATATAGACAGAGGTTTTATTGAGAAGTCAACCAGCCCGATGGCGGCTCCCGTCCTGTTCAGGCCAAAGGCGGACGGGTCACTGCGACTGTGTGTGGATTACAGAGGCCTCAATGCTATCAGCACCTCTAGCCCCTACCCGCTGCCACTGATGTCCGAGATCCTGGCCCAGCTGGGGGAGGCGCAAATCTTTACCAAACTGGACATCCGAAGCGTTCTACGGATTCGGGTGAAGGGCGAAGACTGCTGGAAGACCGCATTCAACTGCCACCTGGGGCAGTACCAATTCAGGTCACGCCCTTCGGACTTAAAGGCGCTCCCGGATTTTCCAGCAATTCATCAACGAAATCTTCAGGGACTTACTCTACAAGGGAGTTCTAGTATACCTGGATGACGTGTTAATTTATTCCAAATCTGAGGCGAGCACGTCGAGATGACCCGGGAGGTGCTGCGGCGGCTGCGGGAGAACCAGCTGTTCGTCAAACTGTCCAAGTGCGAGTTCCACCGACAGGAACTGGACTATCTAGGGTACCGTATCTCCACGAGGGCCTGGCCATGGACCCAAGTAAGGTGAGGGACGTGCTCGCGTGGGAGGCCCCGCGAACCCGGCGGCAGCTACAGGGCTTTTTGGGGTTCGCCAACTTTTATAGGCAGTTCATCCAGAACTTTGCTAAAATAGCGCTCCCCTTAACTGAGCTATTAAAAACCAAAGGCTTGGGGGAGACAAAGAAAGCCAAATCACCCGGGGCGAAGCTCAACTGGACCCTGCAGTGCCAGGAGGCCTTCGACAGCCTCAAGAGGAGCTTCACCAGCCAGCCGCAGCAGCGGCATCCCCAGCCCGACAAGCCCTTCACGGTGCAGTGCGGCGCCTCGGAGCGGCCTATGGGGCGATTCTCCTGCAGCGGGATGAGGACGGGACCCTGCGACCCTGCGCATACCTGTCTAAGAAATTCACCCCATCGGAGAAGCGGTGGCATGTATGGGAGAAGGAGTCCTTTGCCGTGCGAGGCGCGCTGAGCCACTGGAGGCACTTCTTGGAAGGCACCGCCCTGCCCTTCGAAGTGTGGACGGACCACAAGAACTTGCAGGCACTCCAGACCCCCCAGAGACTCAACGCCAAGCAGCTGAGATGGGCACAGTTTTTCAGCCGCTTCAATTTCCAGCTCAAGTACCTGCCGGGCCCGAAAAACGTGTTGGCCGACACGCTTTCCAGAATGCCTGAGGCTGACTACTCGGCGCCGGAGGAAGTGGGGACCGTGTTCTCCAAACATCAGTTGGGCTTAGTGGCCCGCACCCGGGCG
This sequence comes from Anolis apletophallus, assembly GCA_030556195.1. Classification (NCBI taxonomy): domain Eukaryota; kingdom Metazoa; phylum Chordata; class Lepidosauria; order Squamata; family Anolidae; genus Anolis; species Anolis apletophallus. The sequence goes on along the minus strand of JARBWK010000001.1, from coordinate 59,049,941 downwards.
GCGGATAAGGCCCCAAACCCCACGGTCCCTGGGACCCCAGAACTGTTAGCAGAACTGGCAGCAGCTTATGGAGCAGACGCCTGGCTTAAAGAGCACCGTGAGGACTTAACTGAGGCTAAAGGCATATGGTACTACAAGGACAAGTTATATGTCCCCCATTGCCAGAGGGCTCCGGTCCTGGCCCAAGCCCACGACTCCAAACTGTCTGGCCACTTCGGCCTCACTAAAACTCTAAAGCTATTGGCCCGGCAGTTCTGGTGGCCGGCCATGAGAAAGGACACTAGTGACTACATAGCGGAATGCGAAGTGTGTGCACGGAACAAGCCCAAGGTGGGCCGGCCGACGGGGCTGCTGCAACCGGTAGCCGACCAGGCCGACCCTTGGAGCGAAATAGCAATGGACTTCGTCGTCGACCTGCCGCCCAGCAGCGGATACACCACCATTTGGACGGTGGTGGACCTATTCTCAAAGCAAGCCCACTTTGTCCCGCTCCGGAGATTGCCCACGGCCCCGGAGTTGGCACGCCTCTTCACCCAACACGTCTTCCGGCTCCACGGCTGCCCGCGGCGAGTGGTGAGTGACAGAGGGCCTCAATTCACGTCCAGATTCTGGAAGGCGTTCCTGGCAGGGCTGGGGTCCCAACGGGCTTTGAGCACGGCGTTTCACCCGGAGACGGATGGCGCCACGGAGAGGGTCCAGCGCACCTTGCAACAATACCTCCGGTGCTACTCGACCTACCAGCAAGACAACTGGGCCGAGCTGTTGGCGGTGGCGGAGTACAGCTACAACAACGCCGAGCACGCCTCGACGGGGGCCTCTCCTTTCCGCATTGTCTCCGGCCGCGACTTTCCGCCCTTCCCTGCGGCGGGCCCCACCGCCGACCCGGCAACTCCGGTCACCGAATGGGGAGCCAAGGTGGCGGCAGCTTGGCCGGCCATCCAGACAGCGCTGCGGCAGGCTCGGGACTCCTACAAGCTGTACGCTGACAAGAAGGGGGCCCCAGCCTACGTATGCGGTGGGAGACCGCGTATTCCTCTCCACCAAAAACCTGAAGTCGACTCAGCCGTCCCGCAAGTTTGCGAGCAAATTTGTAGGGCCCCTCAGCGTGGTGGAGATAATTAACCCCGTGGCGGTCAAGCTGGACCTGCCGCACACCTGGCGCAAGGTCCACCCTGTGTTCCATGTGAGCTTATTGAAAAAAGCTGTGTCCGACCGGAAGTGGTCCACCGAAGAAGGCGCGCCGGTGCCTATTATGGTGGGATCCCACACCCACTTTGAGATTAAAGACATTTTGGACTCTCGGCGCCACAAGGGCCGCCTTAGTTACTTAGTTAAATGGACTGCCAAGGACTTACACCCTGAGTGGGTGTTGGCACCCCACGTTAGCGCCCCAAGACTAGTTAGGGCTTTTCACGCCGCTTTCCCGGACAAGCCGGGTCCCTGATCCCCTGTTTTTTTTTCTTTCTTTGTTCTTTCCCTTGCAGGTCACCATCTTGCGAAGGGGGGCGCTATGTCAGCTCCGGTTGGTTCGTTTCATGCCATAACGGACCAAGCCGATCGCGCCAATTGATATGGACACTGCCGGGCGGGAAACCACCAGGCTCATCCCCTTTGATCTGCCAGATACCTTCCTGGTCTTTGATATGTGGACTGGCCATCTGGTCAAGCCTTGGAAGGAGGGACCCAGCGGGGGGCGGGCCGGGGAGGGAATCTTGAGGGATGTTTGCGCGGGCTTTTCTTTAGTCTATCTTTGTTCAGCCTGGAGCAAGGAGCCAATAAATGATCTATCTTCCAATTCGCTTGGAGTGAGTTTGGTTTATCGGAACCCCCTTTCCGGAGCATTACAGGCTACATTACAGCCCATACTTGTGGCAGTCCCTTTGCAGGAAGCCCAGGGTGAATCAGACAACTATCTTTAGAAATGGCATATTGTATCATGCTTTTGCATTTTCCAAAGCATTTTTCATAGAAAGCCAACTGTATGCTGATGAAATACATGTTTAGATATACACATCCCCCTTTCACCAGTTGTGCTCCATAAGATGCTATCTGTATACAGGCATTGCACATCTATCTCGGCTGAGGCACAACTTTTCTGCACAGGATATTGTGCAACAGGCAAATATAACTAAAGGAAGTGTATAGCACAGAACAGAGGTTTAACCAATAAACAGAACTATTGCTAAACTGCACAGAAAAAAGCAGCAGCAGAGCAGACACTAAACATTTCCCTTTTCTGCCACAGGAAACCCCGCCTTTCCCAAAAACCTCTCTGGTCAGAGACAGAAAACTGATACAGACTACATCGCCTCTTATACCCTATGACTTCACCAAAGGCAAAAGAAAGAATATTTTAACCCATTACGGTAGATGTGAGCATGCTTTCTGTTCCATATTAGGAACCCTGATAAAATTAAAAAATCACCGTCCTTGTTCTTTAAAATGTGCATCTTTCCTTTATTTTCCCAGCTACATCATAAGTTATGGCCTTTTAAAAATAAGAAATGTGCTTGTGAACTAAATTTTCTAGCATTTTTATATCTTGAAAAGAGAATGTTTCCCCCATTTCAAAATCTTTAACCTATAGAGATCTTTATTTGGAAAAATGTTCAATGCAAGCGTTGAACTGGCATAGGTATGTTCTGTTAACTGCTTTTAGATCACAACTGCTCGATCACAGTCAGATACAAGCCCTGCAGTCCACGAGAAATTATTTTACCCCTCATTTAAAAAACCTGTGCTACTCAAATCAGTGCCATGTTCCTATTTTCCTGTGATTAAGTTCAATCTTTGCGTGAAGAGCTACAAATCAGTTGCCTGTTATGACTATCTGGGGTACATGCTCATACAAGCATGGCCAGAGTTAGTATTCTCATTTTGTTCATCTTGTTTATGCCTTCATAATCATCTTTGAGTTTTCCACAATAACAGCAATCCCTGCATCAATTGGCAAGCAGAGGAAGTAGAGTCATCACATATTTAGGATCCTTTTTCTTCTCTCAAGCTATGAAATATACCAGACTAGAAATTTTGTTTGCAATCTTGAGGAAAATGCCATTGCAAGGTGCAAAACACTTTCCCTAATGATTGGATAGGAGCATTTATGAGTTTGTAACCAGGTTTTTAATGCTCCATTTCAGTTGTTATCTTTTCTTGCAGCCAGTATGGTATATAGCGGAGCTAAAAATTGGACTACAACTCTGGAAGCCAGGGTTGAAATCCCTGCTCAGCCATAGAAATCCACTGGGTGATCTTGGGCAACCCTCAGATTCAGATGAAGGCAAACCCCTCAGAATAAATCTTGCAGAGAAAACCCTTTGACAGATTAACCTTAAGGTTCCCACTAGTCAGACACAATTTTAAATAACACTACAATAAGTGATTTCTGCACCCAGGAAAATATATTTGCCATTTTTTGTTAAGGAGAAATATAAAGGACAGGAAAATAGTATAGCATCTCTTTTTTCCATTGCCTTTAAACCTCCCTTGGCATCTCAAGAGAAACCAGAAGATGAGCTGTGTTTTGGGGATCATCCTTGATTGGTTTTTTTCAAAGCCTGTGTTGGGGCTTTTGTTTTCTTTTGGCGATATGTTCTCCTTGAGCACATGGTGTAAGAAGCAGGAGAATCTGCTGGATTACTGACTTGCTTAGAGGTGGAGCTAGCAGCCACTAGCTCTATATAACTTTATCCTCAGTCTTTCACAGTCTGTCTCTGGGAGCCTTGTGATGTATGCAGTCATATCATACATCTAATTGTTGAGCAGGAGGTCCACTACTAGGCAAGGCCAAGAGGGACTTGGATGACGTATATAGTGGGGGAGGTCCAAAGTTCTTTTTCAGTTCGTCCTAATGAAATATGGATGTTGATGGAGTTGTTGCAATCACCTACACCAGCTGTGGTATTTTTGTATTCCTGCCAGAGGATGTGGGTAGCTATAATGGCAGCAAGTGCAAGCCTGTTGCCCTGTAGGAAGAGAAGGTCCAGCAACTTGAGGCCTATGTATCTACCATTCAATATATTAGGGAACATGAGATTTGCTTGGACAGAGAACAGATTGTCCTGGATGATGAACACATAGGGGATGTCTCTGAGGAGCAGCTCAGTTCAATTCAAAGCTCTCTTCCTTATCAATCACAATGAAGAACAGCAATAATGTCAGTCTTCAGAAAGCATGCAAGTGACCTGGGAAGACTCAGCACATGAAATGGCCCCCAACAATCCTCAAAGTAGACATTTAGTGATGGGAGGGGAGTTGTTTGCAGGCCTAATAGGATGACTCCAGTGGCGGGTTGTCTCCTTGGGCCATAAAGCTATAACAAAGAGACTGGCAGAATCCATAAAGCCCATTGACCCCTATGTTTTGATCCATATGGGAACAAGTGACACTACAATACATAGCTTTTACAATATAACAAAGTATTATAATCATCTCGGTCAGTGGTTCTCAACCTGTGGGTCCCCAGGTGTTTTGGCCTACAACTCCCAGAAATCCCAGCTAGTTTACCAGCTGTTAAGGATTTCCGGGAATTGAAGGCCAAAACGCCTGGGGACCCACAGGTTGAGAACCACTGCTCTAGGTCAAAGGGTGAAGGGCCTTTATGCACAGGTTGTCATTTTGCCTCTCCTCCCAATTGAAGGACACAGCCCAGGGAGGAAGAAACGAATAGTGGAAATGAACAACAGGCTCTGCAGGTGGTGCTACCAGAAAAGATTGAGCCTCTTGGACCATAGGTCTGTGCTTTCAGCTCAAAACAATCAAAATGTATCAAATCACTTTGGTACAGGTCTTGGAAAATGGAATTTTTATAGCAAAATAATGCATATCCTCCATATGTTTTTTCTATTCCTGTAAAATTCGTTCAGATGGCTTTGGTATCATTTGGGGGGGAAACTCCATTATTTTGTAAAACAAGGCCAAGTGCTCTCCATGTTAGTACCAATATCAAGGAACTGTACAGAATGGCCTACAATTCTAAGCCAGCAAAATAAATAAAAGACGGGGAGGTTTCTGTTAACTGCAGAGATAATGAACAAAAGTGATTGAATTACTGTAAAAAGAAACCCTAAACAATTATAGTTCAAGTTTGCAAAATATTTAGAAGATTTTCCACTTCAAGGTCAATGCCTTTGTTCATATCTCTTGCTGTCTTCTTTTTTAAACAGTAAACCAGTAACTGCTTGTTCTATAAGAAGCAATAGTGCAGCACCTACACTGAAAATAAAGCTTCAAGAAAGCCCAAATCCTTCCAAGTTCAAAACACCATTAAACAAGGGGGCCTCATATTTTGCTTCACTCTGCTTTAATCTACATTTGCAGATATTTCCCATTCTCTCTCTGTTCTATTATTTTATTTACGGTACATGCTTGGGGGGGGCGGCGGTGGGGGATTCAAATCACCTTACAACAAGATTAATAGAAGATGCAATTAAAAACCTGAAACAAAAGCTCTGATTAAATTAATGTGTAAAATCATCTGAAATTAAAGTGGTATAAATTCATTTAAGAGATGTAAAGATACAAATGCACATTTCCAAAGTTGCAGTTGATCTTGATACTTGAAGTGAACCACTTTCCCAGACACACAGCATCTACACACACATAGGTACCACTGCACCTTCTTAATCAGCTTCTACACAATTTTGATTCCAGTTTTAGTGCACTTTCTCTGTGGCTAAGGCTGCTGCGCTTTCAGTAATCCGAGATGCAGAAATATTATTTGTCACTTCTACCAGGCCCAATGAACTTGTGACCCATAATTTGCCTTGACTATTAAGAGCCCAACGATCAATAAAAGTAATTGAAAATTGTAACTTTCCCCCTGCGGCTGACAGCTCATAATCCCAGGTGGGCCCATTATTAAGTCTGAGACAGTTAACTCTTTGCAATTAGAAGTATTTTATTAGGGGAAAATAGCTTATGAGAAAGAAGCATGGCAACATAATGAAACAGAATTCCCTAAATGGACACACCATATGGAGCTGCAATAGTGTAACACACTTTCTCCCTTCGTACTCAGATACATTTTCAATTAATCAGAGAACCAGGGGATGTCAGTAACCCAAAGGCCCCTTCTATACTACCATATAATCCAGATGATCAAATCAGATAATCCACATTATCTGCTTTGAATTGGATTATATGAGTCTACACTGCCATATAATCCAATTCAGATTTTATATGGCACTGTAGAAGAGGCCTCTCTAACAAATTCAAGGAGAACAGGATGCTTGGAACCATTTCATTTGAAAAGAGACAGAAAACTAAGAAAGTCCTGCTTTGCTCACACGTCCTATATTGTGACCTCATTTGCGATGAAAAACCCTGTTTTTAAATAAGGTATTTAGTAGAACAAATATAGGTATAGATACTGTAGCTCTCATATTAGAATGTGTCTAATAGCAGTACATGATGGGTTCCCTAGTGTGATGAGGTGGTTATTTGTGTTATATTAAGTGGTCACGTTATGGACAGACCACAAAGGGTTGGCTGTGATAATGGAGGCAGTTCCCTCCTGGGGGAATCTGTTGCCATGGTGATGGTGGGCGGAGCCAACCAGAAGGCTAGCTCGGAATTCTTAGAGAGAGTCAGTGGGTGCCTGGCTGTCAAGCCAGAAGGTTCGGTTAGATTCTACTCTGAGGAGAGGAGTAGGAATCACATTATTGAAACTGCAGAGAGAGCAGTTAGAGTTTTCCTGTCAGCGAAGCGAGAGTGTAGCTTCGGCTGGGGAATCTGTTTCGAGAGCTGTAGGGAGACAGTTCTGGAGGGCTGAGCTTGCGAGCCAGTCTGTTTGTATAAAGCCTGAGGGCTAGATAGAGGCAAGGTGCCTTTAGAAGGCAAAAGTGCCTGTATGTTTGAGATTGCTAGACGCTGGTCTAAGTAATAGCAATAGTTAAACATTGCAACTGTGTATTAGTTACAAATAGAACATTTGTAACCTTTTTAAGTCTTGTGCCTCTGTTGAAGTGAAACCTACTAAGCTTTGAACCTTTCAAGTGAAAAGAGACAGAAAAAATAAACTGTTGAAGTGCGCTATATATGATAAATCCATCTCTTCTGGTGATTATTCAATAACACAAGCCTGTAAAACAAATATAGTCCTAGCCCTGCACAGTAGTTTATATGGTGGCAGCGAATACAAGTTAACGTCGAATCTCCACACCTAGTCAAAAACCTCAATAGTAATAAGAAGAATGGAGAAGCAAATCTATTTTCCTCTTACCCATGTTATACTCTGTTCATAAATGCCACTGAGGAAAGTATGCAACAGACCTGTCTGTGAACTTCCCACTTCAGAAATTAAGCACCACTAAGTTGGATAAGGTTCACTCCCAAATGCATGCACACAATGAGGTATTGTTGTTTCAGTGATGGAAAAGGACAGTGGAAGGCCAGGGTTCATTTTGCCTTGGAAACTTACTGGGTAACCTTGGGCAACTCACTCTCTCTCATCCTCAGAGGAAAGCTATGGTGAACCGCTTTGTATGAATTTATTATTTATTTATTTGCGGCATTTGTATACCACTTTTCTCAGCCAAAGGCGACTCAAGGCAGTTGAATCTTGCCAAGAACACCCGATAACATAGTTGCCACAAATCAGAGTTCACTTGAAGGTGCATACAATACAAAGGAGGTTACATAATATGATTTGACTGGCAAAATAGGCCCTTTGGAAACCCTCAACCCTGCCAGTCACTGAAAAGGATGGCAGCTGGAATACTGAAATCAGCACATGCAATGCATCTGGAAAGAACAGCAAGCCCTTTGCCAGTCTCCTTTGAAGAGAGAATACTGTTTAAAAACTAATTGTCCAATTTGTGTATGCAATTATTTTCAACAGTTACAGTTATTAGGAGTAGAGCACTTCCAGCCCTCTCCCTAAAGTCATCTGTAATGACTTTAGTCAGTGGTTAGTATACATGGGCCTTGTGACTGCTAACCATCCACAGGCTGCTTCCTGCCTGCTTGCGTCAAGAGCGAGGGCCCAGAGTGCAGCAACAGGCCAGGAAACTCCCTCCTTTCTTCCTCCTATAGTAAAATCATCTCTTTTTTTGCCAGCAAGGCATTTGTATCTTCCTCTGGATTAGCAAGAAAAATGTTAGAGAATAACCAAATTCTACCACATGCTGTTTATAGAATTCAACTTTTACATCAGGAAAACCTCACCAAAATGAAACCACTACGCTGTGCTTCTGAAGAAAAATTAAAGCTAAAGGTTGACACAATCTGTGATTTCATAATTAATCTTATTGGCCCAAACTGTAAAGTCGTAGACATCTTACAAATAAAAAAAACCAACACATTTTCTTTTCAGACCCCCTGCAATCAATCTTGAATTTTGTAACAAAACATAAAGCAGGAAGTGTACTACTAGATGCAAGCACACCTCAGTTAACAAGACCTCTGACAAAGAAGACCCTTTTAATAATGTCTTCCATGTCCAGCCGCCAGTGGCACAATGAGTTAAACCCTTGTGCCAGCAGAACTGAAGACTGACAGGTCAGAGGTTAGAATCCAGGGAGAGTGCAAATGAGCTCCCTCTGTCAGCTCCAGCGCACCATGTAGGGACATGAGAGAAGCCTCCCACACGGATGGTAAAAACATCAAAACATCCCACCGTCCCCTGGGCAATATCCTTGCAGATGGCCAATTCTCTCACACCAGAAGCGACTTTCAGCCTACGTTTCATCCTCCTCTTCTCGTGGGAGGATTTCAACAACATTGGCATGCAGAAAGTAAAGGGTGGTGGAGAGATACAAACTTTCAGTATCAAGTTAAAGCAATGTGTTTGCAGTAAACAAGGCAATAAAACTCAATTTTAAGGTTTACAAGAGAGGGGGGAAGCTTTAATGAGGAGTAAAAGAGAAATAGGATTCTGTTCTAGCCAATCCTGCTGTTGCTGTGTGTGCCCACCTTCAACAGAACACTCCCTCACTGAGCATGCCTGAACAGCAAAACAGAGAGAAAGGAGAGAAAGCAGAGAAACCTGCATCACCAATTACCCCAAGCATGCTTGACCACCAAAATGTAAATCATAAGAAAAGTGGAGTCTGATGACAGAAAGCTATTATAAACCTCAAAATATTTTGTTTACTTAGTCAAGGCTTGCCTGATCTGTAATTTGATATCAAATGTTCATGTTGTTAATTTTAATTAAAAGAAACATATTGGTACTGCTTGTTTTTCTTGTACAGAAAAGTATCCCTATTCTGCCTTTGGTACCAGATTTTCTGTTGAAAAAGTAATATTCAGAAATCTGTCTATTTGTGAATCAAGGATATGTTGTTGCAGCCAAGCATAACCAACTGCTCTAGTTAGGGGTGCTCTAGTTAGGGTGAAAGAATTGCACTATATAATCTAGGATTAAATGTGCTCAGCGTGTCACAGTAGTATTTCAGCACCTTGGGAACTTCAAGATACTATTTCAGACGTGTTCAGTAAGGTCTGTTATCTGCCAGGGATGTAATAATAATAATAACAACAACAACAACAACAACAAGAACAGCAACTTTATTTTTATACCCCACCTCCATTTCCTCGAAGGGATTTGGGATGGCTTACAAAGGGACAAGCCCTGTTAAAATGTTATGCAATAAAATAAAACCAAAATAAACCAAATAGAAACATATCACAATAAAACATAACATCATGAAAACAGTACCAATGGATGTTGCATTTAAGTAGCAGGACTAATGCATAGAACATCAATCTACACTGACCAGATGTAGTTATGATTGGACAAAGATGCAGAGAAGTACTTGCACTATTTATCTTAATGTGAGAACCTCATTTACTACCTACCATGTACTCTCTCTGCCTCTACTACCTATCACCAGTTACATCAAATGCTGGATATAGTATGCAACAGAAACGGGAAGTGGCACATAACAGAAACCCAAGAGGTCTAATTATGTGTGCATCAAAGTGAGGTTTTTCTTGTTTTCCTGTTAAGAATGTGTCCCCAAATCCCTACATTTTCATTGGCACAACACGTTAAGCAGTATGTGAAGCAGCAATAAGAACATAAATGTTCTGAAGGTTCAGGGCAAAGATTTGGCAAGGCAAACAGCCGGTTTCCCCACAGCAACCAACCAGACACTTCTGGGAAGCTTACAAACAGGATGTGAAAGCGACAGTCCTGCTGCAATGTATATCTTCCACATTACTTAGTCCAGGAGTAGGGGGCCATATTCCTACTAATGATTTATATAATATTTTAATGGTATATTTTGTATTATATTTTATAATCTGTTTTTGTGTACTTATTTGTCTTTCCCAATTGTGAAAGACCTATGGTTTAAGCATTAAATAAACTATCTGTCTACTAAGTGCGACACTTTCTATCTGGGGTGGAGAATCTGTCAATGGCTAAGTGGGTGATGGCAGACCTGGCCCTTTTCTCTGTCTCTTATGATCATCTCCTGCCCTACCTCTCCCTTATCCTTTCTTCCCAAGTCTCTCACCAGCATAGCAGTAACATTTTGTACTGGCCATGAGTAAACTATCTATTCCTTTTTTTAATATAAAAAAACTCCATGTAGATCTGCACAATGAACTAAACAATGGTGGGATATAATCAACTGCTGGTTTGCAGCAGGTTTCCAACAAACTATGTGAATATGGCACAAATATAGCACCAGTTCATGGCACACTGAGAAAAAAATGCTGCTTCACCATAGCACTTGAAAAGCACAGGAGTGCTTCAAAAATCTTGCCACTTCTACAGCTGCACTATTTAATGCAGGATTGAATCATCAGTGATGCTGGATGGCTTTTCCCGGGTTGCGGGAGACCTGGAAGGCTGCATGACAAATTGATTAATTAATTACTACTAAACAATTAGTATTTGCACGAATAATTTTAATTACTGACAAATATAATCTGCCCCAGTCTTTATTAGCAAATAATATGCCCCCACACATACTTGCTTATTACTAATTTATGTAGAAGTGAAACTCAAATGCACTTAAAAAGAGGTTTCTCTTAACCTTGACTTTTTCTTTTTTCATTGGTAACAATGTATTTAGCATAGGTCCTAAAATTATTCTTAGATTGTTCTTAGTTTTCTCATGCTTGCTAGAGTTAATGGAATATGGTAGCACAGCTCCCATCGTTAATTTAATATTGGGTCCAAGTGTTAGCAATTTTTAAAAAATGGAGATGCCTGGGGGGTGCAAAACGGTGGAAGGCCATTTGTAACACTACCAATTCTCAATTTAGTGGCTCTCTATACTCAAATGATTTGCATGTCTTCCCCTTTAATGCTTAATTCCAAACAGAGATATCCTGGCCAACTTTATGAGCCTTTACAATGATCCTAAAAAGATTATGTTATGCTGTGCATCAGTTGTTTTATTTTAGGTAAACTGACAGTGTGTTCAGTCTGGCCTACAGAGGAAGCATTGCACTTTATCAACTGCAGTATGTTAAGAAGGAAGTGCCTTTGCACTCTCACAGTTCAGCCTGTGACGGTAAAAGGCAGGCGAATTAAAATACTGTTTCTGAAGTCGCACATCTAAGTTTTAATAAACACCACCTATGAATGTCGTGGTGGCATAGTGGGTTAAACCACTGAGCTGCTGAACTTGTTGACCGAAAGGTTGACAGTTTGAATCCAGAGAACAGCGTGAACTCCCACTGTTAGCCCCAGCTTCTGCCAACCTAGCAGTTTGAAAACCTGCAAATGTGAGTAGATCAATAGGTTCCGCTCCAGCAGGAAGGTAACAGTGCTCCATGCAGTCATGCCGGCCACATGGCCGCTCTGAGTACCCCTGCGAGGGTGAGAAGAGCGGGGTAGAAATGACGTAAATAAAATAAATTGGAGGTGTCTACAGAGAAATGGAGATGAGCACCAACCCCCAGAGTCAGACACAACTGGACTTAATGTCAGGGAAACCCTTTACCAATGAATGCAACTGTTTTACATCCTGAAGACAAGAGAATCTCTCTCTCTAAATTAGCCAGCTTGCAACTTTTGAACATTATTTTTAATGGCACACTTCACTTCACTTGTAGATAAACAGATTTCCCAATATGGAAGGGTAATTAAATAGCATATTGCCATGCTCCACAAATCCTCATGGCTTGTTAGTTCTCTAGTATCAAGGTTTGTTGCAAGAGTTTGAGATTTCAAATTGTTCATCCTACTTCTATTTTCTCTGCAAAGCTGGTATCTGTGGGTTAAATTTATTTTGACCACTGATATTTTTCATGCCCATGAAGTAACTAGTAGCAAAAGTAAGACAGAACAACAACAAAAAAACCCATTGAACAAGTATTAACCTTGGAAGCCAACAGAACACACGTATTGTCGTTTTACAATCTAGAGTTACCTCATATAAAAAGAAGAAAAGGTTGAATCAGGGCTCAAACATATGGTTAATTATACTACAGAATGACACACAAAGGCACTGGCATATCCAGACAGCTGCTCACCTAAATTACGTCCAGAATTCTAAGGCAAACTAATGGAAAAAGAGAGAGAATGCACTCAAACCTACTTCTGAAACATCCTTTATTACAAATCAGAACCAACCCCTAGTACTTCAAGCAAGAGAAAGAGAGATGGTAAGATTCCATACCATAACCTCAAAGCCTCTACTGTGTAGAAAATAAACAGAAGAGGATCATTCAATTATTTCATATCATAAACAATAAAAACATCTATGTGATGCCACATTTTAATGACAATATACAAATCATTAATTTGGAAATTCAAAAACCTCCCAAACTCGCCAGCTGCCCATTTTCCTCTTATATTCCTCCCCCACCTGTCTTTGTCATGTTTTTTTTCTGTCATGTCAGGAACAACTTGAGAAACTGCAAGACACTTCTGTTGTGAGAGAATTGGCCGTCTGCAAGGACATTGTCCAGGGGATGCCCGGATGTTTTGATGTGTTACCATCCTTGTGGGAGGCTTCTCTCATGTCCCTATATGGGGAGCTGGAACTGATAGAGGGAGCTCATCCACGCTCTCCCTAGATTCAAACCTGTGACCTGTCAGTCTTCAGTCATGGCAGCATAGGGATTTACCCCACTGTGCCACCAGGGGCTCCACTTTGTCATGGTAATGTGTGGAGGAAAGAAACAAATGTGTATGAAAGAGTACCTCACCTCTTATTTCTGTGGTCCCCAGTTTCCCTCCTCAACCCTCATTGCTTTCTCAGTGTTGTTGGCAGTGCCATGCCCATGAAGTCACTGTACTACAGGTGGTGCCAGCAACAAGACAAGGACCATCCCATTCACCTAATTCCCATGATGATTGAGCTCCACTGCAATGATGTACATGAGATTATTAGCAAGATCTGCTAACAGTAAAAAAAAAACCCCAAAAAACAAAACAAAACCATTAAATATGTATGTGTGGAGAGGGGAGAGCAGGAATGGTGGGTGGTGTCAGAGCCAGTGATTGTGATAATGCCATTATAATCACAAGCTGGGACCTGTTTAGGCAGAAACGAGCCCTCTCTTCACACACCTCTTGTACCTCTTGTACCTCACATTTGCTTTTTCAATTGCATTCTGGTATTCTTTCCTCCTGCAGCTGCAAGGGCGAGGGACCCACAGGAGTGTAGGCAGGTGTGAACTGGCAGTTGAAGCATCTAGAGCATCTAGAGCAGTGTCCTCAAGCATTTTAAGTAAGGGGCCAGTTCACGGTCCTCCAGACTGTTGGGGGGCAGACTATAGTTTGAAAAAAAACCCCATGAGTCCCCAAGGGAAATCAGGCAGAATATAAATAAAGGTTTTTTAAATTATATTTTTATGAAGGGACGGGTGCCATGTTCTTACACTGATCAACTTCTTTTCCTTGTACTGATGACATTCTAATTCCATTGCTCTGCCCAACGGTAGGGTTCATTGGGCAAATAGCATGAAGTCACAAAACAATTAACCTTGGTCCACATCTTTAGCCAAAAAGTCAATGTAACTTCCCTTATATGTTAACATGGGATTAAGGAAGAGGCACTATTTACACATAAAGTGAGGGATCAATGGGCAGACACAGACAATCAGAAAATACGACATCAGGGATAGTAATTCTGTACAACCAACAACTCTAAGTTGCTCTTAAGGGCCCTTTTGCAATACAGAATTATAGCACCATGATTTCATTTTAATTGCCGTGGCAACACTCCATGGAATAGTAGGGAGGAACTACAGTTTGCTAGCTAAGTACTCTAAATAATTCTCCGTGAACCGCAATCCCAGGACTCCATAGAATGGACCACTGCAGTTGACGTGGAACAATAACATGATAAACTAGAGTTTGCAAAAACCTCAGGTCTATTTTAAAAGACAATTATAAAAATATTTATTCAGAAGTCCAACTGACTCCCATGAAACAATGCATAGTACAGCAGCCTAAAGGTGACAACATCTATCTCTGTACTTGATGCAAGCCATTAACTGGTTTTCCCTCTCTCCTATCCTATCCGAGTTTTAGCTCTGAGCTTCTACTGGATGAATATCTCCTGTGTTGCTCTTTATTATCCCTCCTTACATTTGCAGCACTGATCTCAGTCCACTGCAATGGGGTCCCTTGTGACCAAACAGATTCTTCTAATTCTTTCCCTAAAGCATAGATACGCTAAAATACAATAAAATAAAGTGACTCTGTTGTTCCTCCTCCTTTTCCTGAATTTCCTTCGCTACTGAACACATCCTTTTGTATACTGGAAAACCTGAATTGAGAATAAATTCTATAGTTTTGATTTTTTTTAACTACTATCTCATCTTTTTTTAAATGAAGTTTCTATCCCCTTGCTTCTGCTGAAATATTCCTCATTAAAATGTCCAGCAAAAAATCAAGGTGTTATCTGGGTTGCTGTGAGTTTTCTGGGCTATCTACTATATATGCCCATTTATAAGCCGGTCATGTACAACCATGTGGGACCAAGCTTTTTTCTGAAAGTCAGGAGAGAAGGGGCTGATCTAATCTAGTTGGGGAAGGAATTCCACAGCCAAGGAGCCACCACTGAGAAGGACCTGTCTCTCGTCCCCACAAGTCGTGCCTGCGAAGAAAGCAGAACTGCAAGCAGGGCCTCCCCAGACGATCTTAACATCCAAGATGGTTCATAGAGGGAGATACGTTCAGACAGGTAAGCTGGCCCAGAACCATTTAGGTCTTTATAGGCTAAGGCTAGCACTTTGAATTGTGTTCAGTAGCAGACTGGCAGCCAGTGGAGCTGACGTAATAGGGAAGTTGTGTGCTCCCTGTACCTGGCTCCGGTGAGCAATCTGGCTGCCACCTGTTGGACCACTTGAAGCTTCTGAACAGTCTTCAAAGACAACCCCATGTAGAGCATGTTGCAGTAATCTATTCAGGATGTAACCAGAGCATGGAGCATCCTTACATAATTCTGTGCCTAATATGTCATATAAGTGAACTGTAAACTCCCTATGAGCCAGGTAATTCCCTATTACAATTCATATAGTCCTAATGCTAGTTAGTGAATAGTAGTTTTAGCTCATGGTTTTATGTGTCCAATTTTAAAATGCAAATTAATAACTCAATGTGTGTTCATAAAATCAATAGCTGATGGTCAAAATTCAACAATCTCAGAACACAAAAGAGTTCATACGGATATCCAGAGAGAACACTCCAAATACTTTACAAAAGAAAACAGAACATGCTCTCATTTCACCAGGTGTATATATGCCTTTTTTAATATGGAAAACATCTCAGTAGTCCTCCAGCACTGAATAGTCTTTTCAAAGCAGGATATGTGGGGATAATATTCAGGGTTCTCCCTAAAGATGAGCAACAGAGAAAACTATAATGAGCCTTTGCTATTATCTGGGGCCAATTTCATATTCTCACAGAAAGATGCCCCTTTATTCTACAAAAAGTATTAAAATGTCCAAGTGCTTCCTGGGGCGATAATGTCCATAATGGCACTACAGATATCAGAAATGAGGCATGCCGCACATTTCTCAAAGGATCTGTTGTCTGTGCAGAGAATTAATGCTTCTAATCATAAAAAGAGACTGGACCACGAGGATTGAAAGCAGGAGCTGGAACAAAGCAGGTTTGGTGAACGCCACAAAATAGGATTGTGTACAGCTATCTCTTCCCAGCTGAATAACATAAAGAATTAAACAAAGATTATGATGTGAAATTATTAAGTACTTGAATACTTCTTGCCCAAGCAGACTAATTCTGCTCCTGACATGAGAGTAATAATGAAGGGACTGATGACAGGAACCCATTCAGTCATGAACTGAAGGCTCAGCTCTTAACACTTGGTTGTAAAATAATAGCACCATCACTACTGGAGCTAGAGCTCTGACTTTACAAGTGTGTTCTGCAGTACTGCTATTTTGTTAGATTTTCAGCATTTCAAAAAGCTCCCCTTCTTCGAGTAAAATATTATTTCCCATATGGAAATGAACATGACATTATCGTGGGTGTGGTATGTTAATAAGAGGATGCGTAGGTGGTTCAGGGTAGGTTTTGAATGTGGAGACTAAGAAAGGAGGAACTGCATGCAATCCTGGCTCTGTATTACAGCGAAAACTATCGCTGCACAAAGATAGGCATTACAACAAGACAGACAGCACTTCCTCTTCCCACTTCCGTGGCAGGAGGCAAATAATCTCTAGTGATAACTGACATTAAACTCCATTAAACTTGTACTACAAAAGCTGAGAAATTTTAGCCTGCTGTCTTTAAAAACTGCATCCCTCTCTAGTTGCATTCCTGCTGGAGCTTTGAAACCACATGGTGCCTAGATGTATCAAACAAAGCATGTATCCTGAAGGGGAAGAGCTACCATCTAATATTGATGGTGCTATGTCCCATGTACACTCCTCCCTTCTTCCAGACTGAAACTCTTGCAAAAAGACAGAAAATACACAGAACACATAGTTTAAAACATACAAAAACAAGATTCCAAAAATAGTAAACAACTGTTGTTCAGTTTCTGCCATCTCCAGTTTAGAGTATTAGGCAGTAGTTTGGGAAAAAACTTTGCCCAAGACTTTGGGAAGTAACTGCCCATCCAAGAATAGAAACATAAGACAAAGATCATCATTATTGTCAGTACACGGTACTTTCATCTCTTTTTTCTGACTCCTTTACCATTACTGCATTCACAAAGTTGACATACCGCCACAAGCACATCAAGCTGCAATCAAAATGTATGAACCCAACTTTCAACTCACAATCTCTTGTTTAGAAGTGCCAATCTTCCAAACATTCAGTTCATAAGTAGAAGCAAGAGCTACTTCTTTAACAGATCTGTTTATTCAGATGGACAATATGGATCATGTCTCAACAGACCTGCTGAGTTGCCTTTGAAAGTCACCCCGAGTCCCCTTGGGGAGATGATGGTGAGATATAAATAAAGATTATTATTATTATTATTATTATTTGAAACATAACAAGATGAGTCCACAACATACACTTTGCTGGCTGTTGTATTGGATCACACGTCGGACACTTCCCAAGTGTCTAGGACTGTGTGATGTATTGGCGAATAATGCATGCAGATCCCAGTAAGGTGGCCTTCTGCAGCTAGCAGATGGTAATTTTGTCAGCACAGATTGTGTTTAAGTGCAGGCCAAGGTCTTTAGGCACTGCACCCAGTGTGGCAATCACCACTGGGACTACCTTGACTGGCTTGTGCCAGAGTCTTTGCAGTTTGATCTTTAAATCCTCATATCGCGTCAGCTTTTCCAGTTGTTTCTCTTCAATCCTGCTGTCACCTGGGATTGCAACACCAACAATCCATACTTTGTTTATTAGGTTTCTTAGGAGTATTATGCTACAAAACTCTGTTAGTCTGAATCCGGAAGTCCCAGAGTAGCTTGACATGTTCATTCTCTGTAACTTTTTCAGGCTTGTGATCCCATCCCAGGCAGATGGTATTTGTGGCACAAGTTCCAATGAATCATCTGAGCAAAGGTGTTATGCTCTGCTTGTCTTCTGTCTGCGTGATCTTCTTAAGATTAAATTTTCAAAAAGGGAATTTCACCAAAATGAGAAAAATAGTAAGCTTACAAATGAAGTAAAAGATGTGATTGGAAAGAAGAAAAACTCATTTAAGAAATGGAAGGCTCTTCCTACTGAGGAGAACAGAAAGGAACACAAGCTCTGGCAAACTAAATGCAAAGCAACCGTCAGGAAAGCCAAGAGAGATTGTGAGGCACATATAGCTAAGAATATTAAAAAAAATAGCAAAAACTTCTTTAAGTACATCAGAAGTAGAAACCCAACTAGACAAGCAGTTGGGCCACTTGACGAAAATGGTAAGAAAGGGACAATAAGTGAAGACAAGGAGATTGCTGAGCGGCTAAACGACTTCTTTGCCTCCGTTTTCACACAGGAGGACAGACAACATATGCCTGCAGCTGAGTCAGTTTTTTCAGGGAGGGAATTAAATGAATTAAACCAGATAGAGATAAACAAGGAAGATGTTCTCACATGCCTTACTAAACTAAATGTCAATAAATCACCAGGGCCAGATGGCATCCACCCCTGAGTCCTTAAGAACTCAAGTGTGAAATTGCTGAAATTCTAGCCAAAATATATAACCTTTCTCTAAGATCAGGCACTGTACCCGAGGACTGGAGGGAGGCAAATGTAACTCCGATCTTCAAGAAAGGATCCAGGGGTGATCCAGGAAATTATAGGCCAGTTAGTCTAACCTCAGTTCCAGGCAAAGTGATGGAAACCATTATTAAAGAAAAATTACTAAGCACATAGAAGAACAGGCATTGCTGAAGGAAAATCAACATGGTTTCTGCAAAGGCAAATCATGTCTTACTAACTTGATAGAATTCTTTGAGGGTGTAAATAAACACATAGATAAAGGGGACCCAGTCGATATTGTTTACCTTGACTTTCAAAAGGCTTTTGACAAAGTCCCTCACCAAAGGCTCCTAAATAAGCTCTTCAGCCATGGAATCAGAGGACAGGTCTTGTCCTGGATTGGAACCTGGCTAAACTGTAGGAAACAAAGGGTGGTAATAAACGGACACTTCTCTGGGTGGAAAGAGGTGAGAAGTGGCGTACCCCAAGGTTCAGTTTTGGGTCCGTTACTTTTTAATTTATTCATTAATGACCTGGATGTAGGAGTGAATTCTGAGGTAGCAAAGTTTGCAGACGACACTAAATTGTTCAGGGTAGTTAAAAATGAAACTGATTGTAAAGAGCTCCAGAAAGATCTCTTGAAATTGAGTGAATGGGCAACCAAGTGGCAAATGCATTTTAACCTAAACAAGTGTAAAGTCATGCACATCGGGGCAAAGAACCCCAACTACACCTACCAATTGATGGGGTCAAAGCTTTTCGAGACAAACCAGGAAAGGGATCTTGGGGTTTTGGTGGACAGCTCAATGAAGATGTCAACCCAGTGCGCAGCAGCAGCGAAAAAAGCAAATTCTATGCTTGGCATGATCAGGAAGAGAATCGAAAATAGGTCGGCAAATGTTGTATTGCCTCTCTACAAATCTATGGTAAGGCCACATTTGGAGTACTGTGTACAATTCTGGTCTCCGCAACTTAAGAAGGATATAACGGAACTGGAAAAGGTACAAAGAAGGGCAACAAAAATGATCCAAGGGATGGAGCAGCTCCCTTATGAAACCAGGTTGCAACGCCTTGGTCTTTTCAGCCTTGAAAGACGGCGTTTAAGAGGTGACTTAATCGAAGTGTATAAAATCATGCATGGGATAGAAAAGGTGAATAAAGAAAAAATATTTTCTCTGTCACACAACACTAGGACTAGGGGGCACTCCCTAAAGCTCCAAGGTAGGAAAGTTAGGACTAATAAAGGGAAATATTTCTTCACCCAGAGGGTCATTGGGTTATGGAACTCACTTCCAGAGGAGGTTGTGACAGCAGTCAGCCTGGACAGCTTCAAGGCAGGATTAGACAGATTCATGGATACCAAGGGAATCAGTAGCTACTGAAATGGACATCCAAGTGCCACCTCTGTGTTGATGGAGGCAGGCAGGATTTTCCCCGGGTACTGGTTGTGGGGGTCGGGAGCAGGTGAGGGTTTTGCCCTTATGTTCTTGCAGCAACTGAGGATGTGACTTACTGTTTCATCTGCTTCCTTGCAGAGTCTACATTTGGGATCTGTCGCCGACTTTTCAATTCCGGCTTTGATGGCATTTGTTCTAATGGCTTGTTCTTGGGTTGCCAGAATCAGGCCCTCCGTCTCCTTTTTCAAAGTTGCATTTGGGGGCCACATTCTATTTTTTTCTTTGTCAATTTGGCTCTCATTTTTCCCCAGGAACTGTCCATGGAGAGCCTTCTTTCACCAATTTTCTCTTCTGCTCTGGATTGTGTTTTTACGGTATTCACTCTTTGTCTTTTGCACTTGAAGCAGTTTACTACCATTTGCTTTCCTAATTATTGTTATTAATAATAATAATAATTAGCATAATCCCTTTTTCATGTCTAAACAGAAAATCAAGTTGGTATTACTTCCGATTAAAGGGAGATGAAAGTGGAATCTCACATTCAACAGTCAGCTTACAGCAATTTGATAGCAGCCCAGCAATAGAGTTACAAGAATTATATCTGGAGGACCAGATGGAGATTTAATCTTTCAGTTTTCATCCCACAGTAAACTTTCCATTGTCAGAGAAACCAGATCAATATGAACAAAGAAAATTTGGGAGTGCAACTTAGAAAAATGATACCTGGACACTATTACAGACAGACATGGAATACAGCTGCAAGGAGCACTCAAATCCAAAAGCTTTACTTTGCACACCATGATAGTAGGAAATTGGTTTCTTTCCTTTTTTTGAGATAATTTTGATTATAATTTTCTAATTGGTTTCTGTTGAGAAAAACAAATATGCAGAGATGCTACCAGTTATATAAGAATTTTTAAAAGCAGCAAGGGTCAGTCAAATTATCAGCATCAGAATAGGCTAGTGTTTCTGAACCAGATTAATAATAATAATAATAATCTTTATTTATAACCTGCCACCATCTCCCCAATGAGGACTTGGAGCGGTTCACATGGGGCCAAGCCCAAATAACAAATTACAATAAAAACAAAATCAATACATCAGCAATTAACACAGTAAACTACATATATCTAAGTAAAAGAACAATATACAAACAATATCTAAAATCACACATGACAGGAAAACTTTTCTTGTTCCTGTGAAATAGAAACACTTAAATAGAGGTGTCACTGTATAGAACAAAGCACAGGTAAATAATTCCTCATGGTATGCTACTAAGCAACATTGCAAGACACCAGTGGAAGCAAAAGAGAGTGAGGGCATGGAACTGTAAATCTATTAGATTTTGGAAACTTTCTCATAATGCTGTGTACACACGCTGGAGGTTTTAACGTGAATGGAAGGGAAGTCTGGCTGCCTCCATCCCTTCAGAGTTCCTGGCAGGGTGCTAAGCTCATTCTGTTTCATATGGCTCTCAGACTTTGAAACTCTGGCTAAACACCCTTTATAGGAAAAGTAAGACTACTACCTGTTTTTCAAATTAATTAAGACCTAGCTACTTTAATTGCTTGGTTTTAAATTATCTTTTTTAAAAATGGTTTAGTCTGTTTTTACCAATATCTTTGTAAAATAATTTTATTTGTGTGTTTAATGTTTTAAATTCACCTTGGGACCTGGTGGGTTGACTCACTTATACACTGACCTGATGTATAAGTCAAGGGCAAGTTTTTTATATGATACATGGGTAAGTTGAAAGAGGAGAAAGCACCACTGCCACACTGAGGCCAGTTGCCTCTGGATACCAGCACAATTTCTCAGCCTAGGCATTCAAAAAGGCCAGAGATTATACTGCAACAAAGAGGGAAGAATGTTTCAGTGCTTCCTTTAGGTTCTCCAGGGAAAGCACTTGATTTTGCTACTCCACTCAGAGAAGGGGAGAGTTCCTCTTTTTATATAAGAGCTAAGGTACAATAATCACATTGACCCATGAATAACTTGACCTATTTTTTGGCTTAATTTTTTATTGAAACATGTATATCTTCATAATTAAGACAGGAAATCCTGGGTGCCCCATGAACGGTTTGGAGGATTCTGTAGTTTAATGGCATATAGAGGACCAAAGTTTTTGAACTAGTGATTTATAGAAAAGAGTCTAGTAATGGGAATTATCCTAATCTCAGCGAGATGCCGTCCACTCAATCCAGTGCTGGATGCCAAGTCAATACATGCAAGAACCTTTGTTATAGACCAGTGCTGTCCAACTTCTTCGGGCCAAGGGCCGGAATTCAGGTGACTGATCACCTTGGGGGCCGGAGTGGAGGGCGTGGCTGCAGCGGGGCGTGGCATGCCCAGCGCTCCCTGCCCAGCGTCCTCCGCCCCCGCCCCTTTCGGTGGGGGTGACGTCAGGCGCCACGGCTGACGCCACCCAGCCCCGCCCGAAAGGGGTGGGTCGCGCAAGAGACCGGGCTTGCGCCAGGGCGGGATCGGCGAGCCGCCCTCCGCCGTGTCCCTAGCTTTTGCAGCGGCCACGCCTGAAGGAAGGTATGCTCCCAGGCTTACCTTCCTTCAGGCGCGGCCGCTGCAAGAGCTAGGGAGACGGGCGGAGGGCGGCGCCGCTCCCCGCCCCGCCTCCCGCCCTGACGCGCATGCCCGGCATCTTGCATGACCTGCCCCTTTTCGGCGGGGTGACGTCAGGCGCCAAAAAGGGTCGGGTCGCGCAAGGGGCGGTAGGGAAGGGGCTCGGGGGCCCTGTTATAGACGGTTAGATTGAGGACTCTAGTTGGAACTCATAGTTAACAAAAGATATATATTGTATAAAACCCAGCCACAAGCATAGCTATGTATCCTCCCACATGTTGTAATAAGAACCAAAACAAATCTCCTCCCTTTTACACATTTTGTTGCACTCTTGCACTTCCATGCCATGTGGTACAAAGACAAACTAACAGAAAGCTGTTCAAAGAACTAAACATTTATTTGAATAGCATTTCTCTTGAGATTTAATTTCCTCAGCAAAAGCAACAGAAAAACATCTATGTTCTCCCATCATATTTCTAAATTTCCTTTTTAGAAATAAAGCAGAAGGAACCTGGTGATATCCTGAAAACATAAAAATAGAAGAAAAACAAGACAGTAATGAGAAATAATTAGTTGTTTCAATGAACAAGGCTGATTCCAAGGGCCAGTAAGAAGCACTGCGCAAAAGCAAAGAAGCAGCCACTGTGTTTACAATTCACCATGGATTTTCTCCAGATCTATTATTCAGCATCATAAACAAACCTCCTCAAAGAAAAAGGGCATAGTCTCCCCATATCTTACTCTACTTGCTTTTAGCAACCCTACATTTGTAATAATACATTAGTTCTGTGCTGTGCAGCTGCCATGCAACCCCTCACTAATCAGGTACTTGACTGAAAAAGCGGCCATTTGTTCCACTCAAAGGCCAACATAATTATCCAATAGTCCAGTAAGATAGGCCTACTAATTAGCAGTCTACGTTCCGCCATGACAATCCCAACTTTCCCCCATATGAACAGAACATTTTATGAAATAACACTTTATTGGGGACTCAGTATCAGCGTATTAACCCTCCAGCATGAACGCACACTTTGTAAGTAGCTTCCCAACATGTAGGAACAACATTTCTAGAAAATATGCTTAGAATATGAGAATCTCAATTACTTTATCCATTGGGTCAAACGCCACTTAATGATGGTTCATCCTTCAAACTAAAAATAATCAGCTAAGCAGGATTCAGCCTTTTAAATGGTTCTGAAGGTCTGAAGTTAGAAGTCAGTATTACCATCCAATACAAATTACGGTAATATTACTGACTTTCTTTCACAGAAGGTTGGAAATAACTGCATATTCAAAAGCAGTCTCTCATAACTAGACTAAGGTCCACAAATTTAGACTGGTCTTAGTGGCACAATAGTGATCTCTCTCTCTTCCCTTATCCTGCCTGCCTCTTTCCCCAGTCACTCTGGCCCATGCAGGCTCAGGCAGAGGGACCTTCTCAACACAAGACTTTGGACCACCCACTGGAGATACTCAGAAGCAACAAAAGACATTCCTAATGCTACCTAATCTGCAAGTGAAATCTCAAGTACAAAGTCTTCATGAGAAAGAAAGTCAGAGGTTCTGGAGGCTGAAGAGTCATGCAGATACCAGAAAGAGAGTTATGATCACAACTGGTCACCTGGCAACATTATTTCCATTCAATATGGGTAAACACGAAAGGTCAAAGAGGTACATGTTCAAGGCTGCAGACTATTTTATTTGACATCATCAAAGAAAAGACATTTCAAAGTTGAGCTATTGTTTACAACAAATTCAGAATGCAATTATATTTGACAGTTTAATGTTAAATGTCATTCTTTAGATAAAACTCTCAGCAATTCCCAGAAGGCAGGGTAAATGCCTCCCCAGAATTTCTGAACTATTTACGGAGATTTGCTTTTGACAATGTTAGTATATGAATAATATTTGTCTGGAACCCTATGCAAAACCAATAACCAGAGCAATTTCTTCAGATAGTTAATATGGGCATTCCATTAATAAATAGAACAGATGGTACCAACAGATGAGAAAAGGCATTGGCACTACAATCATCCCACTGGCAGTAGTAAAATTGATTTCAGTTGGTGGAAGGATCTTGCAATTCGTGTTCAAAAGCAGAATACTTAACCCAGTGGCTGTGGGATCAGGCCTTTGTGGACTAGACTGACGGGATGGTAGAGCTATGGCTTAATGGACTCTGATGGACTCGAATGGACTGTGTGTAGGACGACAATTTAATTCTGGTGATTGTTCTAATGTTTTACTGTTTTTATGATGTTTTATAATGTTTTATGCTGTTTTTACCTGAGATGTATATTTATGCTTTTGTTGACAGCCGCCCTGAGTCCCTCTGCGGAGGTCGAGATAGGATATAAATGTCCGAAATAAATAAATAAATATCTTCAAGGATGGGATAGGGCTTCGTTTTATAGTCAGCAGGTGAAAGTACTGCTGTGCTTTCCCCAAAGCCATGAGGAGTGGAGTAACAGTGTTTTTGGTCGCCAACCACTCCCCACTACACACCAACTGACTTCAGTGAGAGGGTGGTTGATGACTTAAATGGTTGCTACTTGGCTTCTCATGGCTTCAGGTGAGGCACAGCCTCGCCTTCCAATTCTTGTCATTTATCCACATGAAGTCTGCTCATTTGTAGACTTAAGTGAAATGCAAAGTGATAGAAATTGCAGTAACTCTATGCCCCATGGTTTCAGGGGGAGGTAAAGCAGCAACCTCACAATCCACTCTCTGCAAAAAAAAAAATAATCTATGAACCTGCAGAATTTGGTAGAAGACGAGTGGTGACTGAAATCACAACTGCCCCAGCCTCTGAAGCCACAGCAAACTCTGTATAATAAAAACCATGAAAGCAAATGAGAAGGGCCAACTGTATAGCAGGTTCTGTTTCTTCTTTTGCAAATCTGCACTCTTCCCTTTATTTGAGCCAGTTTGAGAGTAGCTCTAGCTACACCACTTTATGCTTCTGAGCAGCCAGTTCATCTTTCCTGCTCATTAGAGTCAAGAGTTCTACTTAACAGTAACGCAATTCTTCTGAAATGGCCCCATGACAAAAGGACTTCTACCTGTTTCTGTAAAAAAAAAAATTAAACCTACATTTACTTTATTTAAGGAAGGCTGCTAATGGAGAAGGCAGGCTAACAGTGTTTGTTCTCAGAATACCAGAGTAGATGCTTGAGGGATGTTAGCAAAATGGGGAAGTCATCCATTTCCCTGCAAATAATCACAAAATCAGCAAGAACACAACAGCATTCTTATTTCCTTTGTAACTGTAAAAATAGTGTCCATGATTGCCGTCACAATCTGATGGCTCTGCCAAATATTTCAAGCAACATGTTGCGTTTTTTGCTGGAAAGAAGCCCTGTGTCCCAAAGGCAAAGAGTAAATTACCATGAATATTATTGTTATAGCAATCTATCACAAACTATAAAGTCACTGAAGGGGAAAACATAACTGACAAGCATTCCACAACAGCCATGCATTGGAGTAGATGGTCATCTTGAGCGATTTAACAGCATTTTTATTGACCTTTTTTTCAAAATATTTCTCTATCAAAGACATTTTTGAGATTGGATTAGCAATTACACTAATTCAATACATCACGGGGAATTATTCTTTCTGAGTATAACTACTAGGCTTCCAAGCTGTCAAAACAGGCAGCATTTATTGTGTGCCCCAGATATAATGTGTCACATGCTGGTCAACACTTTTTTTTAAAGCTGGGCCTAGCATTGAATTGAGGCCTGAGTCACACTCTGTATTTACCTGGCAAGATTTTATTGAGTACTAGTCCAAGTGAATTAGGAGAAATAGTAGCTCTAGAATGATGGTGACTGTCAGTAGTTTGGTAAACTGACAAGCAAACACGTTCTTCTATCATACACTTCCTGTTCTATTTCCTGTTTTAGAAATTCAGTTGTCGGAAGGAAAAATAGACTCAAAGGGGCCTCATATATTTATGTACAAAACAGATGCAAATTAGCAGACGAGGAACATAAATAATTTCCCCATCATTTTAGGTTCAGAGGGAAGGGTCCTAAAATTGAAGGAATACAGATAAGCATTCCATGACATACGCAGCAGCATTTTCTTTTCGTTTTGCACCAGCAAACTTAAAAACAGATTGAACTACAATTTCTACAGGAACTTTTAAATGTTCTTATTTGAATAGTTACTTGATTTAAGCCCAATTTCTGTTATCTAAAACCATTAGACCACACCAGGTATCAAAGAGTTAAAAACAACAACAACCAGAAATTGAAGATTTCTTCCTGATTTGGTAGTTTTTAATCTTTGGGGAGTGTTTCAACTCCCCTCCCTCCAAAATCCCACAAAATCATGCTGATACTGCAACAGAAAACTTAATTCACTTTATTTTTCTGGCTTGGAGAGCATGGGGTATCCACAGAGCACAAAAACACTCTCGGGCAGTTACATACAGCCTGTGAGCCACATCTGCCAACTTTACAGGGTTTATTTATAAAATCTAAATCTGAGGCTGATTTTGATTTGATGGATATAAAATCTGGACTGAATGAATGCATGGGAAAAAACATGGGTTGTTATGCTCTTACATATTAGATTTCAAGAAACACAGTTCCAAGAAGAAATATGTTTGGACACTAATGTCCCTTTCTTAGAATGGCCTCCTTTACTATTATGAAGTGCAACTATCAGAATATTTTGTCAGTTTCTAATGAAACTGAAGATATGGCAGATGACAGATTCGACTCTTTCATATTACATTCCTCCCTGCTTTATATGCCAGGCTTACAACCAGCTGTTAAGTCTTTTTGCCAAGTCCATAAATGCTGAGTCTACTGAGACAGAATATCTTGAATATATGAGACATGCATTAATCACATAAGTAACACTTTCCATAATCTCTAATTCAAGTTTTGGGATAGATAAATAGAAAAGAATGTAAGCAATTCCAAGACAGATGAGATGCATCAATGCTTACTGAAAAGCAACCAGTGGGCTGGATCTTTTTAAGCAAATCGTCAAAAACACTACTACGTCATGCTGCTCATGAAAACACATGAAATAAATAGCCTTAGAAATGTTCACCCCATTTCTCTCATATCTAGCATTTAGGCAACTCTCTAAGAAACAACAAATGTTAATGTGGCCAGAGCTCATGTGCTGAATTTTTCCAGCAGCAAGTAGTGTTCAAAAGAAAAAAAGAATTGTCTGCAGGGGGGGGGGGGAGTAAATGCCTACTTCGGGATAAATGGAATATTACAACCAATCTGCAGCTCTGGTGCGTGGGTTAATTATAAGGAAGAAGAAGCTTCAAACTAATTATAGCCTCAATATATTATTCCCTGAAGACTTGGTTGCAGAAGGATCTTCTCTAAACTCTAAATACCTCCCACACCTACGAGAGGGATGGGGGCCTCAAGCCTCTTCGAAGTCACTTTGAAATGGATACAGGGCAGTTTGAGCAGATCAAACAAAACAAAAACATTCTTCCTCCCCTTTCACAAGTGAATGTATCCAAGCAGCAGAAAGGAAAACAAAAACAAAACAGCAGGACTTAACTGATACAAACTTTCAGCCTGACTTTGCAGCATGTCAAACATGTTTGGACTATATCTCCCATCATTTTTGACCACTGTTTTACTCGCAGCATTGCTTGGACATGGACCTTTACATAAACCTGATGGCCCGTTATATTGTCCCCAAGCCCTCCCTTTGAAGATTGTTTGTGTGTGATGTCTGGAAGTAGAGATTTAAAAAGCCATGCTTGTCACCAGGGTTATTTATCACGTCAGATAAACTAGTTTCATAAACATCTGTGTCTACATTCACAAAAAATGCTGAGCCATAGTTTAGAGTTAGAGTTGTCATGGTAAACCTCAAGCTTAAATGCTTTCCTATAACAGGAAAATGTATTCTTATATTTTGTAACCTTTGGGTAGGGAGGGATGTCTAAATACAGGGCTAAGAAGGTGCTAGATCAGGATATAAGAAGGTGCTAGATCAGGCTGTTAGGAAATGTGGGAGTTGAAGTTCAATACACCTGGAGGGCTGGAGTTTGCCCATGCCTGCCATCGATCCCACCTGACCTTGAAAACAAAGTACTCCCCGCAGTAGCTCGTAATTAGAGAGGAGACCACCCATGAGATGCTGAAGACTATATTTTAGAAAATAGAATTGCCAAAGCCACCTGTGAGTCTTCATTGCCTGAGAAAACGCTTTGAAATTCATGGGGTCACCATGAATTGGCAGAAAACCTAAAGACATATATACAAACAAAACTCAATGTAACATCTGGAGTTTTAGCAAAATATTCTAAAAACAAGTTAACAATATAGCTTTTAACCTAGATTGTTTCAGATCAGATCTGGTCACAATGGCACATACCCATAGTTATATCCCATGTGGATTACTGTAATGCACTCTACGTGGGGCTGCCTTTGAAGAGTAATCGGAAACTACAGCTGGTCCAAAGAAATGCAGCCAGGTTGCTCACTGGAGCTGGTTACAAGGAGTGGACAACCCCCAGCTCCACTGGCTGCCAGTCTGTTTCTGGGCACAATTCAAAGTGCTGCTTATGACCTTTAAAACCTTAGACAATTCAGGTCCAAGCTATTTGGCTGACCGCATCCCCTTGTACAAACCAGCCCGGGTCCTGAAATCTTCAGGAGAGGCCCTTCTCTTGGTCCCACCTCCATCGCAAGCCTGGTTGGTGGGAACGAGAGAGGAGGTCTTCCTTCTCAGTGGCTGCTCCTTGATTCAATCATCATCATCATCTAGTTATGATTAAGAGTTTTAAAAGCCCATGGCTCACTGTAATTTCTGATTTGAAAACTTGAATGTTTCAATGTGCCTTTGATTAATCAGTTCATCTATTGACTAGGCCCCCCTAGCCCTAACTCATTGCCTGGCCTTGTAACACTTTATTACTTGAACTGCCCTTACAACTGTATTGCACTAGACCTTGTCCCGCCTTTCTAGATCTGAATACACCCACTGTTCTCGGCTACTGGTTGATGGTTAATGTTGTTCTTACAGTTTTTATGATGTCTGTTGTTTGGTTTTAATTATTGAAATGCAATGTATTTCATTGTGCTCTATTTTATCTGTTTTTGTTGGGTTTTGTCCCCATGTAAACCATCTCGAGTCCCTTCGGGGAGATGGTGCCGGGATATAAGAATAACCTTGTTTCCTTGTATAACACTGCAAAAACTCACAATAAAAATTATTATTAAAAAAGGAATAACCTTGTTGTTGTTGTTAGCATCATCATTATAGTGATAGACCATGATTTGCTGTTACTTGTGAACATAGCATGTAAATTTGTATTTGTATTTCACTGAAATTACAATTCCAAAGCTAGCATTCTGTCCTTAAAAATATCTTTCAATAGTATGCACATCCACTAAAGTACCATAGAAACGTATGATCAAATGCACACAGAAAAACAAAAGGCACTGTGCCTTGGCAAACATATTTATTTTTATTTATTGTGTCAGAAGCAAATTGAAAATAAAACCAAACAAAGTTAAAAACTTGGCATTATACTAAATTTCCTTTGACCAGAAGCTGGCCACTCTGGCGTCACTGTAAGACGGTCCTCCACTGTGCATATGGCAGGGCTAAGACTGCCACAACTGATGAGCTT
The DNA here is from genome assembly GCA_030556195.1 of Anolis apletophallus. NCBI lineage: Eukaryota > Metazoa > Chordata > Lepidosauria > Squamata > Anolidae > Anolis > Anolis apletophallus. Next base: position 59,019,808 of record JARBWK010000001.1, on the reverse strand, counting down.
CCTGTTATCACAAGACTATTCCATTTGCAGTTCATCAAAATCTGTGAAATTGCAATAATCTAATATTTTTGTGGTTTAGAAAAGCAACTGCATTGAATATATGCAGCAAAACTCATGTCAGCGCCTGTTTAATGAATATGCTTTTCATGTCTCATCTTCTCTGTAATTTTTCACATGCTTTAAGATTGGCTGCTAAATGGTCCTCAGCTTCTTTATAAAGTTGTCAATCCTCAGAGACAGAGATATTTGAGTACACTAGAGATTGCCAATTATTTAAAAAGCCACAAACTCTCTCCCAAGTGATCTAAATTTTAAAAAACCCTCAAAGCACAAAAATAACAGTCCCAAAGAAAAAGCTGCAAGTAAGAAAAGAAAAAAAATGGTGCCAAAGACTTTCCACTCTACTTTGAAATGCATTTCTTTAAAAAGTATCTCAGCATAAAGGCCAACAACGTTCAGAAAAACATTTTACTTCTGCTCTATATACTAGAAAAGGGCGGGGGTTGGAAAGAAGAAATGAGATATTACTAATCTGGCAAAAATAACCTGTTTGATTTTATTTTTAGCTATAAGAAGGTCACATTTCACAATTCAGAGCTTCTGAAGTCAAGGTAACTATTCTGAAATATGTGGTTTCAAGATGATATATTTCTATAGTTCTGTGCACAGTCTACTGCTATTAGAAAAAGAGTTGGAAAGTTTTCACAGCAACACAGAATCATTTAGAAAAGTCTTTTTTATAATAGAGCTATTGTATGCTATCTATATTGTCTGATGCTGATAATGTTTTAAATATCCATCTAGGGGAAGCTTTTCAAGAAATTAAGCCCATTTCGAAGATGCAACTAAATGAGCAGAAATAACATAAATAAACATGGTATGTGTTTACAAAATAAGGTGTGCCTCATAGCCCAGCCAGAATCCTGCTTAACAGAGAGGAAAATTGAAAGTACAATTTCTCTTTTTACAGATTTGCTGGATGAGTTAAAACTGGCCTAAAATTGTAGGTTTAAATCACAAGGCAAGCCCTATACATTGGTTCTGTGGCTACAAAAGGGCCCTTCTACATCTGAGGACAGCAAAACTCTCAAGACAACTTTAGAAGACTGTTGAATCAGCAAAAAAGCAGAAATGGAAAAGTTCTGGCTTGAAAGAAGGTATGTTAAGATTTCCTCTGCAACAGTGAAAAATGATTTGATGTTATATCAATATGAGTAATGGATAGTGATTTAACAGCCACAGGAACTAAACGGGCTATTTGGTCAATTGCATCCCCTTGTACCACTCTGCTTGGGCCCTGAGATCTTCAGGAGACACCCTTCTCTCGGTCCCACCTCCATTTCAAGCACGGTTGGTGGGAATGAGAGAGCTGACCTTCCTTCCCAGTGCCTGCCCCTCGACTCTGGAACTCCCTGTCCAGGGCAGCCACAAGGGCCCTCTCCCTGCTGACCTTCCAGCGGCAGGCTAAAACCTTTTTATTTACACAGACATTTAAAGATAAGTTGTTTAGTCAGGGAATGTTATGGTTTGAAACTCTGAATGTGTTTTGATGGATTTGAGCTGAATTTTTTTTAGTGCAGTTTGCATTTAATTCTGTTTTAATGTTTGTATGTTTGTATACCAATACTTTGATATCAAGCTGCTTTGAGGAGAGATAAAGCGGGATTAAACTCATCATCATCATCATCATCAATATAAATAGGTTGATCACTTTATCATTACAGTGATTTCTCCACAGATGTTTATCAATGAAACATTTGTGGTGAATGTGCTATTACTGCTCTTTAGCTGAGCATCATAGCTTAGGTCCCTTCTTTCAGATAAATAAAATTGTCTGTTTCGGCATTACTTCGCAAACGAAGGTTCTTAGGAAGGACTCATCCCACGCTTTGATGACTAAAAAAGCCAATCTGAGATAGGCAAGTTCGGTTGCAGAAAGCACAGCAGAAAGTCTCCTTGGGTGATGATGTTTCCAAGTTGCGGTTCTTTCTGCGTTGTCGTTTCTCTTCGAGACCCATTCGACGTGTCTTTTCAAAAGAGGCCACAGCATTGTGGATAGTGCATCTCCATGCCTCCCGATGTGAGGCCAGGGTGGACCATTGTTGGTGATCAATCTGACCAAGCCTGAGATGTTGTTTCAGGGAGTCCTTATATCTCTTTTTGGGGGAGCCTCTCTTGCGCTGACCCGTGGCAAGTTCACCATAGAGTAGTATCTTTGGGAGGTGGTGGTCCACCATCCTGGATGTGTCCTTTGAGCCTGTGCAATGCATTTTTCTGGTGGAGCGCAGCATGCACAGAACTGGCCTCATCCTTTAAACCAAAGGTTCGTCTGCTGGGGCCTAGCAAGCTTGGACAGTGGCAGCGAGATCCTCAGGTTGTAGGTTTAATTAGAGTTTCCTTCTCTTAGATGGTTGACCTTACAGGGTTAGATGAGCACCATCTGCCCGGGTTTGAAATTAGAGTTTCCTTCTCTTAGGATGGTTGCCAAAAGGCTAGAGAGCCCATCCTGCCCTTTGACGCTCTTTGTCAGACCCTTTGGTTGTGACCTGTCTGGCATGGGAGGCCCTACCGGTGGCTATTATGCCACTGCCAGCATAACTCACAACTTCATTAGGGTACGCAAGCCTCTCCCCCACTGCAAGGGGGCACCAATGGAGAGAGATAAATAAAATACTATATGATAAAACCTACAATAGAATATAAATTAAGGAGACAGGGTTTACTTTGGCAAATTAAAGTTATTTGTAAACAATGCAGCAATACAACCCTGTGTAAAGAACTTCATAAATTTCCATCTCTTTGGCTAATTGTTCATTAAACTTGCTCACTTCAACTTTCCAACAATCATGTTGTACTCCTCTGCCTTTGCAGGTGCACCCTAAAGAAGTCTTCTAAGAAATATGCTCAGGATTATAGATGGCTTTTTATCATTATGTCCTCCAGCTGGAATTTACTTGCTAAAGAAACCCACCAAACTTCTCTTTAATGAGCTTTACAAGGAATTTTTAAAGCATGGTTGTTTATACAAGGTTTTGGAGTGTGTGTTACTGGAAATGTTATGTAGTATAGACCATTTCACTATTTATCTAACTAATAGCTGTGTTTCATGGTATTTATTACTGGTTTTATTGCATAGTTCAGTGCTGAATGTGAACTGCATATTTAGGCAGAAATATAAGTACTGCATATACTCACATACAAGTCTAGAAATATTAGTTTATAATAACAACCCAAAAAAACTAGGGCCAATGTAAGTAGAGCACCTTGACCCTTATCTCAAAATAAACCATCTCTGAGTAAAATAGTGAAAGGTTAGTGTTGGGTTTCTCCCAGGAGAAGCTACAAAAAGCATTTATCCCACTACTCTCTCCACCATGGCACACTTTCTGCCCTTTTTAAACGCCTGGGTAGGAAAATGGTGGAGGAGGCAGCCAGGAATAGCTGCCCCCCTGAGCAATCCCTGCACTTTTCTCTCTCTGTGGAATGACCCTTAACTTATCCAGGGTCATATTAAAATCCATAACTGTGGTCCCCAAACCTGTTTTCGGCTTATACATGGGTCAACTATATATAAGTATATTCAACAGGTTCTATTTTCAATGAAAATCAGTAAATGTAGTTTCACAATAAATATTTCCCAATTACTGGGAGAACCCCAGTAATGGCACACTACTCAAATCATTACATAGGTGTTGAGTTTTTTCACTATTTAAAACATTCACTTACGATATTGCCTGCTCTGTGACTATTTAAAATTAAGTAGTAGTCCCAGATAAATTTTAAATATGGAATTTGCTATCAGTTTCCAAAGAATAAGTTATCTTGCAAGGTTGAGTCATTTAACACTGTTCTCTGTGAAGTATTGCCCCCTTCTAATTAGTACTAAAATTCTCCAGTTATCCCTTAGCATAAAACTGCCTATTAATGAACCAGGGGCTTTGACACTATTTTACATTTGCAAAAAGGACTGTAATGTTCACTGGCTTTTTAAAAAGCACTGTGTGCACTTTTTTAAAAAAAGTTTCAATATACAGTAGGAGTTCATCTCAGGCATTCAGAAGCAAGCCCTCCCAATTATCATAAGAGAACAGAAACAGATTACTCATGGTCTGCTGTGACATTTTGATTTCTGAAGAAGCTCTACATCAGAGATGGTAGTTATGCGGCTCTTCAGATGCTCATGGACTGCACCTCCTAGCATTCTTCACTGTTGACTCTGTTGGTTAAGGCTGCTGGGAGTTCCAGTCCAACAACATTTGAAAGACCACATGATTCCCATCCTTGTTTTACATGAAGTAAACCGGCAACTGTGACAGCCACTTTAGACTCTAGCCTTGCCCACACTTGTATATTTTAGAATTATATACATATTTTATTTAAACTTGCATCTCAAGATCACAGCTTACACAAAAAGTCGCACAATGAAAAGGATCTGGCAGGATCACAGCGAGCACAACTAAGTATCAGTTGCTAACAGTTCAGCAGAAATTGATACTAAGTGACCTAAATAAAGAAATAACTTAATCTTGTGCTCACCATAATCAAACTAAAATGTCAATTGTACAGTTTCTATATAATCAATATTTAATGCAAAACTAGTTCTCAGTACTCAAAGGCTCTGTTTGGATATCGATTCTGGAAGCATTTCCTCAAACAAAAGAGTTTAGAAGTTATGAAGTCAGAGAGCTGTCATCAAAATTAGTGTTTCTCAGGCCACCTTATGTTGGGGACAGACAGGCAAAAAGATTTTCTGGTGATTCTGTGACCATTACTACAGTTGTGCCTAATATGCCTCTTTTTCTACTAGGAAATTGCCAGGGATCAGCTCTGATTCAAGGACCCTTACTTTGAATACCACTGATCTACATAACAAAATACGAAAATGCAAACACAGAATGAGAAATATCTTTTGAAAACAACATTTAATCTTCAGCCTACCATCTTACACAGAATTTGCCCAAGTCTGATATCCCCGTTCATTTGAAAACTGCTCCTTATACAGGACAAATTGGAACAACAAATTACAACAATATCCAATCACAGAATTAAAATTGCACAAGCCTGTGATTGTACACAGGGTTTCAGTTATTGTTATTTTCTTTCAAATATAACTTTCCTTTTAAAAAAAAGTTATATGGAAAATCAGGTGTTGCTAGCTGATGCCGTCTTTGATTTAAAGAAGTGTTTCTCAACCTGGGGGTCGGAACCCCTGGGGAGTTGCAAAGGGGTGTCAAAGGGGTTGCCAAAGAGCATCAGAAAACAAGCTTTTTCTGTTGGGATTTGTGTGGAAAGTTTGGCCCCATTTTATCGTTGGTGGGGTTCAGAATGCTCTTTGATTGTAGGTGAACTACAACTCCCAAATGTCAAGGTCTGTTTTTCCCAAACTCAACCAGTGTTCACATTTGGGCATATTGAGTATTTGTGCCAAGTTTGGTCCAGATCCATCTTTCTTTGAGTCTACAGTGCTCTCTGGATGTAGGTGAACTACAATTCCAAAACTCAAGGTCAATACTCACCAAACCCTTCCAGTATTTCCTGTTGGTCATGGGAGTTCTGTGTGCCAAGTTTGGTTCAATTCCATCATTGGAAGAGTTCAGAATGCTCTCTGATTATAGGTTAACTATGAATCCCAGCAACGACAACTCCCAAATGACAAAAATCAATCCCTCCCCCAACCCCACCAGTATCCAAATTTAGGCATACCAGGTATGTGTGCCAAATTTGGTCTAGTGAATGAAAATACATCCTGCATATCAGATATTTACACAATGATTCATAACAGTAGCAAAATTACAGTTGTGAAGTAGCAACTAAAATAATTTTATGGTTGGGAGTCACCACAACATGGGGAACTGTATTAAGGGGTCGCAGCATTAGGACGATTGGGAAACACTGATTTAAAGGCAGGAAAATACTAGACTAATCAGAGATTAGGGCAAATTCTAGACCCAAAGCTCCAAAATCATTTCTTGGGATTTTGGCAACTAAAATCAATGGCGTTAGTTTGAGTTTTTACCATATTAGCCTCATTACATACTCTAAGCTTGAAAACAATGAAGACATCGTCCAATCCAGATCGCCACCATGGGGATTTATTGTAAGATTCAGATGCAATGTTTTTAATCAACCAACACACCAAACCAGCTGCTATCTACACCAAAGCCTCTCGAGATGGACAAATAGACAGACAGGCAATAAGCAGTATTTGTTTAGAGTTGCTTCAACCAAATGCTGCAATCTTAAAACAGTTACCTTGGAGTACTCCAACCAAATTGGCTTCTAAATTGACATCTATGGAACCGCGCTACATATCACAAACTTTGAAAGTTGTATGAACCAAAACATTTATTTAGGAGATTCAAAATGAACTTCTCTTTCTAAATCAGGAGAAAAAGAGCCATGGCGCCCAAAGATTCATGGGTTGTCTTCTGACGTGAAGAAGGCTGGCATTTCAGGCAGGACTTAAACTGTGCTAAAAGGGCATCATGAAACAAAACAAACAGAAAGGTAATTTTCTCTGCAGCAGGCAAGTTGCTTTGGGCTGATGAGGAAGTCTGCCACTGAATTAGCCACTGAAAGAACTCATTATCAGCGCATGTTCACTCTGGCGAGTCTGTCACATGCTCCACCCCTCCCTTTCCCAGAGAAGACACTCTTGCTGCTTCAGAAAACAAAAACCAAGCAAACCAAGAACCATTATTGACCTTCAAGACGGTAAAAACGCTCCCAATCTTACAATCCTCTGATTTTTTTTCTAGGTTGAATGCTCAAAACCTAAATGCACAGTTGCTCAGCTCAAACATCGACAAAGACTTTCATGCGTGAAAATCAATCAACTCAGAAAGCATCTTTTCTGCGGGGTTGCATAACATATGAAAATACTTTTCGCACTTTTTGCGGGACAAAACCCACAACAAAAAAACCATCTGGTTGGTTTTACTTCTCCGAGTTTGTGTAATGACGGTCTTTCAAAAGTAGAAGACAGGGGAATGTCAAAGAGTGGAGTTTTCATAAAGCCAAAGACTCCAAGCACCGTGAGAAACTAGGAAATGTACAAACTATCTTGACCACTAAAGGGGAACCCTCCAGTCACCTATTTACTCCTCTGCAGAGTGGAGTTGAGCATTGTACACTGACTTGCAGTTTAAAAAGGGAGAGGAAGTTACACTGAAGTATCCCTTATCCAGACTTACAAAATCTGAAATATGTCAAAACTGGCTGAGAAAGTGACACCTTGACTTTCTGATGGTTCAGTGTTCAGAAACTTGGTTTCAAATTACTAAAAATGCTGTGCATCAAATTACCTTCAGGAGATGTGCATAAGGTACATATGAAATATCAATGAATTTCCCATTCAGACTCGGGTCCCATCTCAGAGAAATCTCATGATGTATATCAAAGTAGCATATACATCTGGGAGGGGAGGATTTGAAATTGAAAACACTTCTGATCCCAAGGATTTTGGAGAAGGGATACTTGGCCTGGACTTGCAGCAACCCTTATCAAGCCTGACTGAGAAAAGCTAAAGGAGAAGTCTTGGGGGTGGGGGAGGGGGCATTCCTCACTGTAGAATGAATGCGGTTTGAGACCCTTTTTAACTGTAATGGCTCAGTGCTATAGAGTCATAGTAGCTGTCATTTGACAAGGTCTTTGGTCTTGGGTTGCTGTGAGTTTTCCGGGCTGTATGGCCATGTTCCAGAAGCATTCTCTCCTGACATTTTGCCTGCATCTATGGCAGGCATCCTAAGAGGTTGTGAGGTCTGTTGGAAACTAGGAAAGTGGGGTTTCCAACAGACCTCACAACCTCTTAGGATGCCTGTCATAGAACGTCAGGAGAGAATGCTTCTGGAACATGGCCATACAGCCCAGAAAACTCACAGCAACCCAGTGATTCAGGCCATGAAAGCCTTCAACAATACAGTTTTTGGTCTTCTTTGCCAAAGAGTGCTTGTGCTCCATCCAAGGATCCAACAGCATTGAGTCATTGAAGTTTTGTCTCAAACTGCCTTCAGATGCACCCAAGGAGGGGGAAATGTAGTGGACTTTCACAGCTCCTTCAGGCACCTTTAGGGTCTGTCGCGAGGCACAAGGGCTCGGAAAGAGTTGTCTGCGTGTCACTAGACTGCAGAGCCCTTTCTCCCTCTGGGGGCCCCCTCTGCCCCCTTTTGTCCCATGGAGAAGCCACTGAGGGGGAGGGGAGGGGAAGGACTACCCCAGGCCTGGGCCAACTTGGGCCCTCCCTGTGTTTTGGACGTCAACTCCCACCATTCCAATCAGCCTCAGGCCCTTTCCTTGTTCTTTCCCTCGCTTAATGAAAGGGCTTGAGGCTATTAGGAATGGTGGGAATTGAAGTCCAAAACACAGGGAGGGCCCAAGTTGGCCCAGGCCTGCGGTAGCCCCTTCCTTGTACCCATGGGGGTGGGGCAGCAGTGGCCTAGGCTCACTGGCCCCGGGCAGATGAAGGAAAAGTGTGGGGGAGAAAGAGAGGAAAGAGAGGGAGAGGAAGGAGGGAAGCAAAGAGGAAGGAAAGTAAGGGGGTGTCGGAAGGAAGAGAAACAAACAACACAAGGAGCTCTCTAAGTCGAGAGGGAAAGATGAGGGAGGGAGAAGGAAGAAAGGAGAGAGAGAACTGAAGGAAGGAAGTCAAGAGGGAAAGATGGAAGGAAGGAATTCGAGAGGGAAAGATGAGGGAGGGAGAAGGAAGAAAAGAGAGAGAGAGAGAGAGAGAACTGAAGGAAGGAAGGAAGTCAAGAGGGAAAGATGGAAGGAAGTCGAGAGGGAAAGATGAGGGAGGGAGAAAGAAGAAAAGAGTGAGTGAGTGAGTGAGTGAGGGAGGGAGGAAAGAAGGAAGGAAGGAAGGAAGGGAGGAAGGAAGGAAGGAAGGAAGGAAGGAAGGAAGGAAGGAAGGAAGGAAGGAAGGAAGGAAGGAAGAGTCCGGGACTCAAGGAAAGGAGAGTGGAGAGGGAGAGGGGACGGAGGAAGGGTGGGAGGCCGGGGCGCAAGGCAAGGCAAAGGGAGAGGGGCACCGAGGCAGTCCCAGGGAAAAGAGGGGCGCCCTGGCTCAGCCTCCCTCCCCAAAGCCAGCCTCCCCTCTGCCTTGTGCTTTTCCTGGCGAGGGAGGGGGCAGGGTCTGTGGGGCGGGACGGGGTGTGGTGGGGGTCTCTCTCTCTCACCGAGGAGGAGCAGCTTGACCTCCCTGGCCGCCTTCTCGCCGTCCTCGCGGAGGTTCTTGTCGATCATCTTGGAGCGCTCGGCGGCCGCTTTGTCCTCGGCGCTCACGGTGCAGCCCATGGCGCCGCCGCCGCGGGGCTCCTGCTGGACGGAGGAGGAGAGGGTTCCGAGCGAGGGGCCGCAGGGGTGGGCGAGCGGGGCCGGGAGGGAGGGAAGGAAGGAAGGAAGGGCGAGCCTGCGGGTCGAGGTGGGCGCCTTCGGGGCCCCGCTGGCTCTCTTTCTTGTCTTTCTTTCTTTCTCTCCTTCCCTGGGCGCTGCGGGCTGAAGGGGAAGAAGGGCGGGGACCCGGAGGCGGGAGGCTTTGCGCTCTCCGCACACTGCGAGGAGGAGGAGGAGGGGAGCGCGGCGCCGCCGTCAGCAGGGGAAAGAGAAGGGGGCGGAGTGGAGCGAAAGGGGAAGAGGCGAGGGAGAGGGGACGCTTTGCAGCAAGGAGCTGCCTGGAAAGGGAGGGAGGGAGGAGCCTCGGATGGGGCTGCTGCTGCTGCGTAGGCTACGTACACACTGGAAGCGAGAGAAGGAGGGGTGTTGCAGAGCGGCGCCTACACTGCACAATGAATGGAGTTTGGCGCCGCTTTGCTGCTACGGGATATTGTTGGAAGTGAGAGAGCTGGGTGCGGAAGCGCAGAGCGTTACGCTGTTTCCGCTTGGCTCCTTCGGGAGCGCTGTTTGCGCAACGCTGGCGGCGGAGGGAGAGACTGAGGTGTAAGCCAGGCTGCACACAGATTTTATAGAAGGGATAGAAGAGTTCTCCAATGGTAAAAACCCTAACCCTTAGCCAAACCCTGACCATAAAACTTACCCTAACCCCTAAACCTAACCTTAAGCCTAACCCCTCCTTTCTATCCTTCCACCAAATCCAACTACGAAATATATTCCCGCCCTCCTTTATTCACAAGCGCCCTTGCGGAATGTGCGTAACGCTCTGAGCTTCCCGACCCAGGTCTCGTACTCTCACCTATTGGGAGTTGCGTTTGGTGAAACACCAGCATCCTTTGGCAGAAAAGGCTCAAGACCTTGTAAATCTGGGAAGGGGAGCAATCTATCCTGTTTATTCAGGCTATAGATGCTGCAAGTCGCTTCTGGTGTGAGAGAATCAGCCGGCTACAAAGCTATTGCCCAGGGGATGCAATCCTGCGGGGAGGCTTCTCTGATGTCCCCTCTGGTAGGCCCCGAGCCAGGATATTGTTGGGGGGGGGGGGGTGAGTGTGTGAGAGAGGATCTGCCCTAGCAAAGCTTTTGTATCGTTATCCCAATATATGGGATATATTGAGCATGGTGATCAGATCATGATATGAATAAATATAACACTTTAAATAATAAATGTTATTTCTTTACTTTCATTAACAAAATGTTCTGTAGTTGTTGTTTGCCTGTATCCAGAAAACACTGAAGGCAGCCAACATCATATCTGGACCAAACATAGCCAACTGTGCATACAGGACAGGCAGGGATTGGGGGTGATTGACCTTGGATCTGGGAGTTGCAGTGCGCCCTTATCCAGAGGGCATTGAACCAAGTCAACGCTGGATCTGAACTAAACTTGGCACATAGAGCCAATGTGCCCAGCTCTGCATAGAGGCAGGAATTGGGAAATGATTGCTCTTTTTCAAATGGGAGTTGTTGTTTACCTGGATCCAGAGAGTCCCAGAAGGCAGCCGATAAGCTTGACGCACTGCACTGCCAACCAGGAGTGTGGCGAGACTTCAATGCACAGACACAAAGGCCTATTGCAGCCTCCAAATGGTCTGTGGTGTGGTGGCACCCTCTTTGGCGCCTGGGCTGTCGGCACACTCCCCTTCCTCTCCCGGCACTGAAGGCTGAAACCAGGGGCACCGAAAAGGAAAGAGAGTGCACCGAGAGCCCAGGCGTGGACGAGGACGCCACCATGCCACGTACCAGTAAGACCTTCTTGCGGACCACCCTGAGAATTTCCGGGGGGGGGGGGGACGCCCCTCAAGCTACATGCCTGCCCTCTGGTATCATGTTCTTCATGGGAAGTAGCAGCCATTAATGAAAGGACCAAGGCAGTGACATCTCTGCTCCATCCTCTGTTCTGATATCAGCCAGCACACCAACTCCTTAAATCAAGAAATAGTTTTCTAAGATCAACAGAGATACTCACAGAAACACCTCAGCAAGTGAGAGTCCAAAAGTGGCAGGCTAAAACCCAGAACCTCAAGCCATGACTGAATCTGAATGAGAGACTCCCCCCTGGGCACACAGAAGACTGGGCAACTTGGAAGGCACTGAATGGACTGTGTTCTGGCACCACGAGATGCAGAGCCAATCTTAAGAAACGGGGCAACAAAGTGGAGTCCACGACATGCAAGTGTGGAGAAGAGCAAACCACAGACTACCTATTACAGTGCAGCCTGAGCCCTGCCACATGCACCATAGAGAACCTCCTTATAGCAACACCAGTGGCACTCCAAGCGACCAACTTCTGGTCTAAGGACATTTAGCATAATGCCAAGTTCTTACACATTGTGGTGTTTTTTAAAAAAACAAACATAGCAACGGTACCCTCAGTTCACTTATGATACAATGAACAAATAAGCTATAGATCTAGAAATTTTAGTCCAAAAGTAGTTTTAATGTATTTATAATATATTAATTGAACTGTTTTAATGTATTTATATTTGTTTTAATGTATTCTAAATGTATATTATGCTTTGTTTTTATTGTTCAGCACCAAGTGGACCCTGTTGGTAGCCATCCTGAGTCCCTCTTAGGAGTGAAAAGGATGGGATAGAAATGCTAATAATAATAAATAAATAATAAATAGTTCCATACAGAAGCAGCTCTGCAGCGCCTCACATCCTGCTTTGCAACAGCTGCAGAGTTGTTTGGGCTGGAAGTCAGCCTGAAGTTCGTGGAGAAAAGCCAAGAAGAAGAAGTTCCAAAAAACCTGGGTTGAGTTATCCACAGGGTCAATGTGAGTACTGTACGTAAACTCTTATCAAAAATGGAACCATCCTCATCTCTGAATAAAGAGCTCCTCCATCTTGGGAAAACCTAAAAGAAGCACCACCCCTGGCCATCCCTTGAGGTGGCATTGGCCCTTTCACTTCTCCATGGAAGGACCCTCAGCTTATCCATAGTTCTATCAACATTCATAAGTTGGCCCCAAACCTGCTGTCAACTAATAGATGGGGTCAAAGTGCATACATTTATAGCCCTGTTTCCCAACCTTTTTTGAGCCGCGGCACATTTTTTACATTTACAAAATCATGGGGCACACCACCAACCAAAATGACACAAATTGACACTCTAACACAGTAATACATATAGTTAATATGTTTTTAAATGTATTTATACACTCAGTGCGAAACCTGGGCCTGTTTCGATGAACACAACATTGATATCCTGGCAGGAATGGCAGAAAGACACACACAAAGGTCTTGCTCAACAGCTGGGAGTTATAGTTCACCCGCAATCAAAGAGCATTCTGAACTCCACCAATGATGGAATGGAATCAAACTTCCCACACAGAACTACCATAAGGGAGCCCGAGTGGAGAAGAAAAAGTGTTCGGCAGGAGGGGGAAGAAAGGGTATTGGTTCCAATTTCCCACGGCACCCCTGATGATCGCTCACGGCACACTAGTGTGCCACGGCACACTGGTTGGGAAACACTGATTTATAGGATAATTCAGCCCACATGGCCATGCCCCATTCCCTGTATCGCCACCACATAGTTGATTGTTTTTTGTTTTCTCCTGAAAGGTTAAAATACCTCTGCTAAGGTGTAATTACTTGACAATTGAGAACCTCGAGCTAAAATATTTCTTGGTCCTGCCCTTTTGCCTTTGGCCCTGCCTGCTACTGGAATGCACCCTGGGAACTCCCATTTGGCCTCTAGGCAGGAAAAGGCTCCAAAGGCCTTTGGTGCTTGAGTTCCCTGATACTGCAGCCGAAGTGAGTTTGAGCAATGACTTGGAAGATGGTCTTGAGACATAACACTCTAAAACTTGAAATCCCATCCTCCAGTTTTCACGGCATTTTGCGCAGTTGTAAGCCTGTGTAATCCAACTCTTCATTACAGTTAATTTGTCTGTTTACAAATCTTGAAAGTTTAAAGAGTATTGACTGTGCTGTATCAATTAGTTTCTTTTTGACAGTTATTTCCTACTTTATATGGACTGCCTCCAGCCCTGCATATTGAGCCAGAACTCGTTAGAGTTACATCAGAACTCCTATAGATTGTGTATCTATATAAATAAAAATGTAATGTTTGTTTGTGGGATTAACATAACTCAAAAACCACTGGATGAATTGACACCAAATTTGGACACAATACACCTATCAGGCCAACGAGTGACCATCACTCATAAAAACACTGAAAAAACAGCAGAAGAGACTTTAAAAGCCAAAAAACAAAGATTAAATTACAACGCATGTACAAAACCAGACACACACACACACATATACACCAGTGGTTCCCAAACTTTTTTCGCCTACCACCCCCTTTCCAGAAATTTTTTTACTCACTGCCCCCCTAGAAAATATTTTTTATATTTAATAGGAATTAAACAGAAAATATATGTATTAATGCAGTAGTTCTCAACCTCTCGAATGCCGTGACCCCCAAATAAGGTTCCTCACGTTGTGGTGACCCCCAACCATATTTTCGTTGCTACTTCATAAATAATTTTGCTACTCTTACAAATTCTAATCCAAATATCTAATATGCAGGTCAAAGCAAAGGGGGCGGGGCCAAAGAAGAGGGTCGCACGACCCCTCCTAAATGGCCAATCGTTCACCACCCCCTTAAAGGGGTTCACCGCCCCCAAATTCCCCTGAGCCTCCCACCGCCCCCTTGGATCACCTCACTGCCCACCAGAGGGTGGTACCATCCACTTTGAGAATCAGTGATATACACAAATATATACACACACACACACACATATATATACAAACAAAATACATATATACAGTCTGGGCCACAACAACACATGGCAAGGGACAGTTAGTATTGAATAATTAAATAATTGCCATAAGTCGCCTTGAGTCCCCTTCGGGGTAGAAAAAGATGAGATATAAATGGGGTAAATAAATAAATATTGTTGTATGACATCTAGGGCAGGGGCAAGGACCGTTTTGTGCCCCCCCCCCATTCCAAATTGCCTCCAAAAACTTAGTAAGGAGGTTGAATGGCATGTTAACAATGTTTGCAGTCCCATCAGTCCTCTGAGGGTATAACAAAAGTTGGGCAAAAAAATTCAGAATACATCATCTGTCCCAAAATGCCCTCTACAGAGTATGTGACATTTCCATCATATTTTGAGCCCACCCCTACAGCTGGGTTAAGCTCTTTTTTGAAACAGGAAGTTACTTCATTTTCTTGTTTAAAAGGCCTATCCTGAACATAAAATAACACTGGAATACTCCCAAAACTTGGGGAAATGCTTCCTTTGTGCCTAAAGGGCATTTAGAGGCAAACTTTTTTAAAAGCAGATTTGTGGAGTGGAGGTTCAGCCCTCCAAGGTCTCCAGGGAGGCTAATACTTCCACAGATGACCATCCTTATCTAAGGTATTGAAAAGCCAAATAGAAGACATATTTACAGCGAGTCTTTGGTGTCTGCTACAGTTTGGTTCCAGAGTCCCTAATGGATACCATAGATACTCAAAATCAGTGGTGTAATAAAGTGGTGTCATTCTCCCATGTCTCCGTAGGAGAAGCTAGAGCTAAGAGACTGGAGTTCACTCTGTTCCTTGGATTCGAAGCACTGACCTTTTGGTCAGAGGTCCTGCCAGCACAAGTGTTTAACCCATTGCACCGCTGGGGGCTTTGTTTTATTGCTCTGATTATTCTAATTTTAAATACTCTATAAACTCCAGGCAGTTCCCTAGCTGATTAAGTCCAACAGATGAGATATATCTTGTAGCTGTGTACCATCCAGGTTCCCAACCATTTCCGTCCTTGGTGAGCCTTTGGCACAGAGAAGGATAGTGGGCACACCAATGACATCAGCAATGGCAGCTCCAACCCAGCTGGAAGCTGGTGAGTCACTCAGTCAACTCCATGAGGTTGAAACTTGCCACACTCTGGCCTTTTTTTCCACACAGCTTTAACCTGCCATTTCTTTCCGCTTTCTCCTCAGAGACTTTCTACCAAATAATCCAAGTCCTTTGTTTTAAAAACTGCCTGGACAGAAACTTTATGTTCCCAGACTTACTTTTCCCAGTCTTACTGCGGGTAGCAAATATTATGGATAATAATGAACACTACTGAAGCACAACTTCAATTGGAAGCATACATACAGAAGTGCTGGAAGACCTAAGAAATGTCTAGAGGTGAGACACTTGGTCAAATGTAGATGAATGAAACCCTTCATATTGGTCCCATGGATATAGGAGTTTTGCTGCACATTTTTGTCTATCATTCCTCTCTTACAGAAATGCGTTGAGATCCAGAGGAGAAGAATCAACTGTCAGACAGAGATAAGAACCACAGTAGGATAAAGCTAGACCTAAAGAGGAAGAAACACACCAGAACCCAGAAGTGTATTTCTTGGCAGCTTGCAGGATGTGGTGGCCATACTGATTGGGCAATTGTAGAAGTGGTAGGCATAGTATCATAGAGTTGAAATAGACCTCATGGGCCATCCAGTCCAACCACCTGGCAAAAAGCAGGGAAATTGCATTCAACACTCCCCCCCCCTCCCCGGACAAATGGCCATCCAGCCTCTGTTTAAAAGCCTCCAAGAAGGAGCCTCCACCACAGTGCAGGGCAGAGAGTTCCACTGCTGAAAAGCTCTCAGTCAGGAAGTTCTTCCTAATGTTCAGATGGAATCTCCTTTCTTGTAGTTTGAAGCCATTGTTCTGCATCCTAGTCTCCAAGGCAGCAGAAAACAAGCTTGCTCCCTCCTCCCTATGACTTCCCCTCACATATTTATACATGGCTATCATGTCTCCTCTCAGCCTTCTCTTCTTCAGGCTAAACATGCCCAACTCTTTTAGCCACTCCTCATAGGGCTTGTTCTCCATACACTTGATCATTTAGTTGCCCTCCTCTGGACAGATTCCAGCTTGTTAACATTTCCCTTCAATTGTGGTGCCCAGAATTGGACACAGTATTCCAGGTGTGGTCTGATTAAGGCAGAATAGAGGGGTAGCATGACTTCCCTGGATCTAGACACTATACTATTGATGCAGGCCAAACTCCCATTGGCTTTTTTTTTGCTGCCTCATCATATTGTTGGCTCATGTTTAACTTGTTGTCCAAAATAACATTTTCAGAACTCAGAACCAGATAATGAATGAATATTGAATGTACTCCTGGTTGAGACATGTATATGCACCTGGGCCTTAAGACATGAAAATAAGACCTATTTCTTTCAACAGATGTTTCACAGGCTCTAAAAAGGTTGGCTCTGGCTCCTGTAACTTTTATGATCAGGTGTTATTTTGTTTTATGGCTGTTATAATTTTATTATCATCATGTTTTATTGCCTTCTGGTGATGAGTATTATGTCACTGTTGATTTTATGTTGTACGCCTTCTTGAGCCCTAAAGGGTAAAAAAAAATATTCAAAAATAAGTAATAGGACAGTGGGCTTCCATTGCTGCAGTTACATACAGAACTTGGAAGTATAAAGAGAGGAGGGTAAAACATGTAGAAATAAAGATACATATATATCTTAATTTTTTAAGAAGTCGTTTTCACATGAATAATACCACTATGATTTGCAATCACAAAATAAATCTCTACCTTAGACTCATGGAGCTGGAATGGACCACAAAGGTGCATAAGACTAAATTAGTGAATTACATGCATTAGACAAAACGTGAGGGTCTGGCACAAAGAGAATTGCTTTCACTCTCACAAAACACCTTTGGATCCAACCCTCAGTATTTAGAATCATTATTGATTGCTTAATATTTAAAATTAATTCTGTTATAAACTTGTATTTCCCAATAGAAAGCCCAAAAAAGATATTGATTGATTGATTGCATTCATATCCTGACGCCAAAGGGGATTCAGGGCGGCTCACAACAAAGGCCCAATTCGATGCCATAAATACATATATAGAATAAAACAACATATACTTTAAAATCACATAATTATGGCCCACTGAAAGTGTACTATCAATTTTGGGTGGAGTCAGACCAGTCAACAGAAAGGAGGAAGCCATGAAACAATTTCTATAGAAAGGAGAAAACCATGAAAATAAACAAAATTTGGCCAGTAGTATTTTTTAAAAAAACCTCTAAAGTCAGGACAGTAAATAAAGAACAACACTAAAAAAATCGGGGGAATTCCAGACAGGAAACAACCAGAGCTAGCTAACACCTCCTAATAAAGGATTCCCCTTGGCCAGTAAGCAGCCAGTCCTTGAATCTGCAAGGACATTCAATGCTAATCAAGGTGGCCAATGGATACATTAACACTTGCCTCAAACAGACAAGAATTATTTCTCCGACCCTGGACATTCCACAGACATATAAACCCCACTTGCAGGGCCGTAGCCAGGATTTTGATTCGGGGGAGGGGGCTGAGTTTGGTTCGGGGGCTGAGACGGGGTGGAAGAGGGTCTACCCTAGCAAACCTTTTGTATTGTTATCCCAATAACCCCATTAATGTGGGATATAATGAGCATGGTGATCAAATCATGATATGAATAAACATAACAGTTTAAATAATGTACCAGTAAGGCCTTTTCGCGGACCACCCTGAGAATTTCGGGGACTGAAGCACCTTAGCCCCCGGCTACATGACTTCACAACCTCTGAGAATGTTTGCGATAGATGCAGGCAAAATGCCAGGAGAGAATGCTTCTGGAAATGGCCATACAGCCAGGAAAACCCACAGCAACTCAGATCACTCTGTTTGCAAGAAAACGTTTACCAGTTTTTGCACTGAATACATTCACTTCTCATGACACTATTTGTCCATAGTTAGTTTGAGCAAGAAGTCCATGATGTAATCACCCCACCTAGGGATCAAACTAACCAAGTGCTATTCACATGGTGACAGTGAGGTTAACTTTTTTAACAGTGAAAGTGGAAGTGCCTTGTACTTGTGATGTCAGAAGTGGGACTTTTGTGGTTCCATTCTCGCCATGTGATTCATAGGATAGAGAGGCTCCTGCTGGAGGAACACACATGAAAGGATGTTTTAAATGTCAAGTGTGAAAACAAACATGATGGCTAGCTATATTTCTTTCCTAACAAATACATGCACAGCAACTTTTTTTAAAAAACGAGTGTGGAACACCCTATACAGGTGGATGATCAATGAACAACTCTACAATCCTTATTGTAATATACTTTTATGAAGCCAACAAAAAGCATGAAAATACTTTTTTAGTTGGCCTACAATATCGATTCCTGTGTTTTCCACCTTGGAGCCCACACAACTCACTCTGCTTGATTAGCAATTTAACACCTATAGTTACTGTGATTTTAGGATTTTACCAACTACCACTGAAAAACATGCAAATATGAGTAGATCAATGGGTACGGCTCCAGTGGGAAGGTAATAGCGCTCCATGCAGTCATGCTGGCCACATGACTTTGGAGGTGTCTATGGACAACGTTGGCTCTTCAGCTTTGAAATGGAGATGAGCACCAACCCCCAGAGTCGGACATGACTGGACTTAATGTCAGGGAAAAACCTTTATCTTTTACTGGGGGAAAAAACAGATTTGCATTGTACACGTTAACTTGACCCACCTTGCTGCTTCATTCCCAAATAGTAACTGTCCAGAAGTCCCCTGTTTCAGTATCAGCTGATGAACTGGCTGTAACACTTTCTCCAGCTATTTGGGACACTGTCTTCTGCTCATTGTTATCCCATCTGAACTGATGTAATGTGCCTTTCTCATGGGACTTCCTTTAAAGGTTGTCGGAAATGACCTCCCAAAATTGGGCTTTTCAGTACTTAATGGAAGAAAGGCTCAGAGAGCTCATTGTTGACATTGAAGCTCCTTTGTGAAAAGGAACTTCCCCCTTTCCTCCTAACCCTTTGTCTAGAAGGTGACAGTTTATTTTAGCAGCATTGGCACTAGGTCTAGGAGGAGGGTAAAGGGATCTGGAAAAACAGATGTTCACTGCCTGAGTGAAGCAATGTGTCTTTATTAAATAATTGGGGGGGGGTCGTCCTTGGGATCTCATTCTAGCCAATCTTACTGTAGGTATGTCTACAAAAGGCACTGTAAATAGCAACTGCCCCCAGAATCCCTTTCAGAGTGTGCACAAAGAATAAAAGAGATGAAAAGGGGGGAAAGTAGATAATCGTACCAGCTCCCAAAAGTATGTTTAAAAAAATCTTAGTTATAAGTCTGGCCACCAAAATGATAAATATAATAGAAATAGAATTATAATGGAAATAGAAAAATGTCAGTCCTGGATACATTTTGGAAGATGCCTTCAAGTAGTTTCCAGAAGGCTCAAAATATTTTTGTTTACTCATGCAAGGCCTCATTGGCTAGTTCATTACATGTGTGCATATTGTTTTGACTGAAAAAAAACTTTTTAGATATGTTGAACTGCTATTTATTTAAAACTTTTATATACCAATCTTCTCTACCTCCACAGAGGGACTCAGGCCGGTTAACAGCAAGGATTCAATGCCAATTACAATTTAAAACATCATAAAAACAATAAAAGATTAAAATACAAGTAGAATAAATACATGTAAACCAAGTCGCCAATTCCTATTCTTTCCATATTGTTCCTGCTATGGTACCAAATTTTCTGCTAAAGAAGTAATGCCCAGCAATGCATTGATTTCATAAACTGAGATACAGTTTTAGCTTAGCTGTAGAGCTTCATATTGCTAACACCGACTTCTTATTGTAAACTGCTTTGGGTACTTTGAGTAAAAAGGTGCTTGCTAAATGCCAACAGTTAATAAAATGAACAAATGTGCTTCTTGCTTGCTCTCCTTTGCTTTGAAAACCAGATCTCAGACCATCTGAAGCCTTTCAAAGTGCATCTACACCAGGCATGGCCAAACGTTGGCCCTCCAGGTATTTTGTGTGGCATAATGTAAAATAAACATGTAGTTCATGTTTTATCAGCATATACACTGCCTTGCCAGATAAAGAAAATATGCCATGCAGGTGAACAAGTAGTTTACTGTTCATAGTTCAGAACAACTTATGTATAATGTGATCAGTTGTATTAACTCACATAATGTCCTTTTATGAAGGATTTAAAATGGACTTTCATTGTCCATGTGGATAAATTCCTTCAGCAGCTCATGAAGCGAGAGCACACTCCAAACTGTC
The DNA here is from genome assembly GCA_030556195.1 of Anolis apletophallus. NCBI lineage: Eukaryota > Metazoa > Chordata > Lepidosauria > Squamata > Anolidae > Anolis > Anolis apletophallus. Next base: position 58,999,340 of record JARBWK010000001.1, on the reverse strand, counting down.
TCTCTCTGCTTCACTCTTCTAATCTGTCTCTCTCGCAGCACTTACATAGCTCAAAACTGAACAAAAATGTGACAGTAACCCAAAATTACAGGCTCAGCCATCTCCCCTGACATTGCCCGACCAATCAGCTTCATGCATCTTATTTTACAGTTGAGACACACATTAACTGATTCCTTGCATGCTCCAACATTGTGGACTTCAGCTCCCACAATTCCTAACAGCCAGTAAACTGGAGAGCTGAAGTTTGCCCATGCTTGATCTACACTGTAAAATTAATGCAATTTGACACCACTTTAACTGTCATGGCTCAATGCTATGGAATCTTAGGAGTTGCAGTTTTACCAGGTCTTCAGCCTTCTTTGCCAAAGAGTGCTGGTGCCTCATCAAACTACAGCTCCCATGATTCCATAGCATTGAGCCATGGCAGTTAAAGTGGTGTTAAACTGCATTAATTCTACAGTGTAGATGCCCACTCAGCCATGTGCTGGGATATGGGCAAGCTCCAGACAGCTAACAGGATCCGTGGTGTTTGTCAGCCTTCCATCTGGTCGGTGTGGGTTTGCTATATTTTTCTGCCAGGCCTCCTACTTTGTTAACACCAACGTGGCTGTCAAAAGTGCAGCAGGAGAAATTTCCCAAGATAAAGCAAGAATTCCCCCCCCCCCCCTTTTTTTTGCATGTCATAATAAAAAAAGGCAACCACCCGAAGTTAATAGCTGTCAGTATGGATGGTTTGTTTGTAAAGTTGGAAATAGCAATAGTTAAAAATTTAAAAAAATACTCCCTAGAAAGAGGCTGTGCCACTGCTTGAATTTTTAATTTTGTACAGCTTCATTCCAGCCTATTCATGCATGTATTTCGGCATTAACATATCCCAGTGCACTAGTCTATGTACCAGTTGTTTTCTTCCTTGTTTTTTGAAGGTCAGTGATTGTTAATGTTCAAGAGTTACCCAGAGTTCTTCCTACCCTCAAATGGGAGGTTATGTTGCATGAAAAGCAGAAGCCTGTCCTCCCAAACATCATAATAAAACATGCTGTTTATCCATTGCAGCTGAAGAAAATAGCAACTGTAGCTGCAAAATTAAACACGGCTCTTTTCAAGCCAAGTCAAGGCCGCCTTCATCTCCAGAACTATCACAGATAGTAAATCTCTTTCTCTAACTCTAAATATTTTGTTACTGAGGTAAATATTTTATATCACAGGATGCCATTCTCATTCAGTACTGAAGTGTCACCCACATATAACACTGCATATCCTCATGTAAATATCTAGAATGTTTTGTCAAAATATCAACCTCCAAAACATGGGTAAAGTTATGCACATGTCAATGTCACTATGGTACCTTTTGGCCTCAAATACAGCCTTTGATTTGTATATGTATAGTATATGCAATAATACAAATTAAAAGAATAATGGCTTTAAGGTACAGGTCTTAACTACGATGGCCTGAATGCTTTTATTAGTTCTAACTAGACTAGACCCGTTGAATCGGGAATAAACTGCAACGAGTCTTCTCTAGTTAAGATTAGCAATAGGATTTAAGCCTCTCTCACACACGCACCACTTCAACCCTACATACCCCCCTCTCTAATGTGAGGATGCTGGTAATAATGACTTCTCTCCCTTGCAAGTTGCTTGCAAAATTACTGAAAAATAATGATTATGTCAAGCACTCTGAACATTCAGAAAAGTGCTGTAATTAAGTCCTGTTATTAAGAGGTCGTTTTGTGCTTTAATGGAATGTGTTACATTAAAGCTGTTCAGTATCTGTACATAATAGTGACTTAATTCTGAAGTAAAAGTGTCAAACTCCTCAATCTTTTTTTTAAAAAAAAATCCTTTAAAGTCAGAGTTGGAAAGCATGTGGCAACCCAGCTGTTGTTGGACTGCATGCCCCAGCAGCTCTCAGCCACCTAGCTAATGGTGAGTATACTTACTTATTTACTTACTTACTTAGACAATCCCTTGTAGCCCGAGGATGATGGTCCTCCAAGTGTAGTGTCTTGGCGGTGAGTCCATAGGTGGCTGTGGAGTCCTATTTTTGAGCCACATGTTATCTCACAGTGAAGACATCGGTTTCCAGGTGGAAGGCAGTCCTGGTCAGGGTTGGCTTGACGTGCCTTCCTCTTGGCATGTTTTCCCCTTTCCCCCTCAATTCGTGCCTCTTCAAATTCTGCAGCATTGCTGGTCACAGCTGACCTCCAGTTAGAGTGCTCAAAAGCCAAGGCTTCCCAGTTCTCAGTGTCTATGCCACATTTTTAAAGGTTGGCTTTAAGCCCATCTTTAAATCTCTTTTCCGGTCCACCAATATTATGTTTCCTGTTTGCGAGTTAGGAGTATAGTACCTGCTTTGGAAGATGGTGATTGGGCATTCGGACAATGTGGAGTCAATCAGAATTGATGGCATAGGAGCATCACTTCAGTGCTGGTGGTCTTGCTTCTTCCATTTGTCCACCTGTCTTCCCAAGAGATTTGCAGGATTTTTCGGAGGCAACACTGATGGAATCATTCCAGGAATCGAGTGTGATGTCTGTAGACAGTCAACGTTTCGCAGGCGTATGGCAGGGTTGGGAGGACAATAGCTTTATAAACAAGCACGTTGGTCTCCCTACGGATGTCCCGCTCCTCAAACTATGGAAGATTATATGGTTCTCACGCCTGTCCTAAATGATATTTTCCAAATAATTTTTCTAAAGAGGTCACATTTATTAAACATTTTCCATAATATTTTGCAATGTGGCTTTTCATACAGTGTCACAGGTAGTAGACAAAATACTATTAGACTGATGGGAACTGCATGATTCTGTAAAGAAACTGCATGTAATCATTTGTAAAACATAGCTGAAGGGCAGAATATAGTTTCGTAGAGTAAAATGAGAGCCAGGATTAGCACAATAGTCATCCTCCAGTGTGCCCCAGGAGATTTCATTTCTAATTACCAACTCCATGAAATTATTGTGATCAGTAGATTTAGCGTCCATGTAAGTAATCTAATTAACAACAAAGAACGTGGCCTTGCACCAAATGTAGGATTATTTTTATCAGCTTCAGAATGAATCTAAAAATTAACCCCATGATCGGAATTGATCCTAAAATCTTTGTAATACAATGTCTGAATTGTTGCAGTTCATGTACTATGACAGGCATATGGAACAGTGGCTATCCAAATGCTATTTTATGCATTTCCACCAGATCTGGGCAGTATTGCCAAATGGTTAGGAGTACAGAAGTGGATTCTAACCCTAAAACATCTGGAGGGCACCAGATTCCTCGCCCCAATGTGCAGTTCTTGTTTATTGTTCCTCTTCTCATCCGATTAATTCTTAGGAACCATTCAGGGATACAGCAAACATTATTCGGGATCATAAATGCATTAATTGGCATTTGTTTCATCTTTCACCAAACTCAGCAACAATTCTGTATTTCAGTTTCACAGCAGTTCCAAAGTATTTTGGATACTCCCACCTTCCTCACCCTGCAGGGGAAACCTTGATCTCAGTTTTTCAGGAGAAATAGTACTGAAAAAGAATCCTTGGGGCAGTCCCAATGCCTGGGTGGATCTCAAAGGAGGTCTCTCCTAATGTCCTACCTGTACCTGAATGCAATTCCCTGCTCAGGCATACAGAAGGAGCTACTTAATAATAAATAAATAAATAAACTTTTTTTAACCCCGCCACCATCTCCCCAAGGGGACTCAAGGTGGCGAACATGAGGCCAAGACCAAAAATACAATCAAACAAATTTTTAAAAAAACATACAGCAGATAATAACACCAAATAAGGGGTGAACAATAACAAAATAATACACTAGGGTAAGCACTGGATATGAGATAAAATAATAAAAATGTTGAGTACAGTGGGCTGGGCCAAATGCAAGGGATGAAATTATAAAAACCTTGGGTGAGATTGATGAATAGGGTAGTATATCTGGTAGGAGAATTCAGATGGGACAAACAATAGGGTTAATATCACTAAGGGATGAGATAAAGTGCATCAAGGCTGCTGGGGGGGACGGGACGGGGGGACGACGGCAACCTAAGCTGGCTAATTGCTTGCATCTGGAGATTTTCATTCCCTATCTGAAGCAGACTGACTTGGATTAAAAATGCATTCCTTTTGTAATGAGAAGAGGGAAGCTAGTTGGGATGGCCACCAAACACAGCCCAAAAAACAAAGAGGAAGTGCCTCAGAAAAAGGGAAAACAAAGGGGCTGTAGAAATGTATATACGTTCCAAAATGTGTATCTTCACTTTATGCAAATTTTATAAATATTAGAAATGCAAATAGATCTTGTCAGAATAGGAAAGACTATGGACCTAGATAATCTAGGTGCCTGCTCAATCTGCTGTCCACGTGTTGATGGGCAAAGTACTTGGCTTTCCTTCCTGGGCACATTTTCTGGACCGCCCTTCAAAGAGATGAAGTGTTCAAAGAGATGATGACTATTCTCTAAATAATGTGTTTTTAGCCGCATTGAAGACTGCTTCATGTGTGCTCTGCAACAGGGAATAGTCAAGTCATGCTAGTCTCATGCAGGAAAAACAAGGAAGAATCCTTGTGGCATCTTAAAGACTCAGAATCCAGCTATCTTGAGCCTGTTCCATACAGTGTGTTTATGTAAAGTCATGTGCAACTGGTTCTGGTGATTTTCACTGCCTCAACACAAATCCTTTGTTTTGAAGTTTGTGCTGGTATACTGTGACTATTGCCAATACTGCTTGTCAAGTTGCATTATAGCCATGCTGCTAGAAGAGACCTCCCTTGTGTTGTGATAGAGATGATTTGGGTCTTGGCCATAAGAAAAGGGAACAAAACTGAAACTGTACTTTATTTTAAGTTCAAACCAATTATGGTTGGCTTGTTTTTGGCAGCTGGTTGTCACATTTGGAAGAGCATCTTTTTGTTATAAAGTCAACATCTTTGCATCTATGGAGAAAAGCACAATCAGTGAAATTCCAATGTTTGTTTCCCACATGAACATGAATCTCCTATGGCCTCCTTATTATAAACTTGATCATTATCTGTGCTAGAAATTTTCTGTTGGTCAAAATGTTTAGGAACTAATTTATCAGTGGTTGAGATAGTCATAGTAAGGATTCCTGTTATGTCCTTGGAGAGACTCCAGAAAAAGGGAGATGGTAATAGGCTGTTACAGAAGAATTTTGAATGAAAATAATTCTGCCGCAGACCTTGCTAAAGCTCAGTGAACACAGCTAGTTCCTTGTGGAGATCACATGGCCTCTGTCAAAACAGTAGATAGAAGACATTAAACAGTATTGACCACAAGCAAGTTTTTTCTTGTACTCTGCTGCATGCTTTTTGGTTTGCTTTCATGGGAGATGGTTTAGCCAATATACTACAGAATCTATGTTTAAAATCAGAGCATGGTTATAATATACACATGGCTTTTGGAGGTGAAGCACAAGTCTCATCTCTGCCAGTGTACACTTTGTACGACAGGACTGATAATTCTGCCTGTCCATGTCATGCCTCATGTGTAATTAAGCAGAACTAACTTCAAAATGTAGAAAAAAATTCCTGTGAGTCATGAGTTCCATCCAACCCTGCAAAGATTCTTGATTTTCTTCACATCCAAGTAGTAAAGCAAGCAGGATGTCAGCATTCAACTCATGTTTATAATCGTTCTAGACAGCAGCAGACATTTGCTGCAGCTACTACTAAACATTTATGAAACACAAATGCATAGAAAGGAACAGGTTGTGGCCAGCTGTGTGTGTTTAGTGCAGGAATAGAAGACAGAAGGATCCCAATAACCAGCCTTATTCCTTCTTTGGAACAATCAGTAATTCTCTGTGAGATAATGCACAAAGCTGGGACCAGAGCCCAGTAGAAGTTAGGCGTAGTTAAATAGATAGATTGCATAAGTTATCAATCAATTCAGGATAAAAATAAAGGGGCATGTTGATAAGGCTTGGATGCAGCTGAAATAGTGGAAATATATTTTTCAAGGCAGTGAAAACCACCATAATTCTTCTAATACCTTAAAGAGAAGCACCTATTTGTAACAGAAATAGAAGTAGAAAGTAGTCCTCATATACTGTTTACTTCATAGGATGCATGAAGGATATTTTTAACTGCTGATATGATTGGGGACCTAGGAGAGTGAGGTGTGCCAAAAGCACAAGAGGGTGAGAGAAATTTATGTTATTTACATCAAAAAGCTGTGCAATGGTCTTGGCACTGGTAAGCTAACAGACAAATGCAATGTGATTAAAAGTGCTCACAAATCAAGCCAGAAGTGAGAGAATGGATCCTCTTGACTAATTATAATTAAATGGTTTCAAAGCGTAGCTTCTTTTTGAAATGTTGTTGTTTGAGAACAATGACCTTAATGTAATTATGTGTCCTGGGAGGTCAAACTTTCATACAGTATGACTTCCATTTGCACAGGGGATTCCTGGACTTTGTTTGGACACATGAAACAGTAAAAAAAATAGCAAACCTTATTATAAATGGGATGAACAATATACAGTGTAGATGCCAAAAAGAAGGTGTTGTTGTACAGGAGATCTTAAGTGAATAAGCTAGTAAATAAGCTAGTAAATGGAATAGTGGATAAGTCAAACTGCATGTACCGGTTTCATAGATACGGGGCCTTACTTACTTGTCAAGTCATTGTTCTCAACTGGGTGCTGCCTAGATGTGATGGTAATGGACAGTTCCACACTGCACCATTATAGCATTATGATTTCACTTTAACTGTCATTGTTGCATCCTATTGAATCCAGAGGGTTGTATTATCATTCATAGTAGAATTGTATATTATTATTGTTATTATTTAATTTCTTACTCGCCTCTCCTTGAGGCAGATCACAGCACAGTCAAAACACATAAACATTGCAAAAATTCTATAAACACACATATTTAAATGTACATTTCTATAAAATACATATGAAATGCACAGGGCAGAGATGGAAACACTGGACACGAGTTTAAAACTCGTGCTTTCTACTAGCTAGGTAGGCCTACCAGAAGAGATAGGTCTTTGGGGGGTTAAATTCTGACAGAGTTCTTTCAGAGGGTCATTCCACATTCTTTGGGGGGGGGTGTGAAAAGTCCTCTGGGTGACGGATGCTAGTCGGTTTCTGGCTGGTTGGAGCAGACACCCCCCACAAGAATGAGGTGTCCGGGGTGGATTGTACAGGAAAAGGCAATGCTATAGGTAACCTGGACTCAAACCAAGTCAAAACCAATACTTTGTACTTTGCCCGGAAACTAATTGCCAGCCAGTGGAATGACATTAGGATAGGTATCATATGCTCCCTCCTGGATGTTCCCGTAACTAATATTTGTATCCCACTAACATTAGTAGCAGTATTGTAAATTTATAACCCACTTTCTTCCCAAAATTGGAATTTGAGGTAGTTCACAAATTTTAAAAAATGCAATTAAAACATAGATATTACTATAAATATTAACATATAATTATAATATTTACAGTATTCAAACAATTCACATATGAATAAAATTCAATATAAAAAGGTGATTTATATTATATTATATGTATATTATATTATAATAATAGTCAAGGAAAAGGAAGATCAGTGAGAAAGATTGTGTTGGAGGGAAGAAAGAAAAGAGAAGAAAAAAAGAATGCTAGAGTACAAGTAGTAACAAGGGGATTTATATATCTTGGAAACTTGAGTACTTCTAGAAAGTTGCATTGTGGCAGAACAGGATATGGTTTTCAACTCCAAATTGTTAAGGGAAGTATTAGACCCCTCCCATGCTTTAACTTTTGTGTGATAGGAACACAGCCTTTTAAATCAGTATTGCTCATTGTTTTTGAATGCTCTTGTTTGACCTTTTTTATTCCATCATGCTTTTGAGAGTGAGGTCTACTGTTTTGATTTTTTTTAAAGCATATATGTGCTTAAACTTACTTGTGAAGAATGGTAAAATGCTGTAAATACAGTAGGTTTTTCCTTTCACTATTATGCCTCATTTTCCTGTGGTGACTACCTCAGATTCATATGTAGTTTAGTTGAGAAACACTCCTATGAGTTTCTTCTCTAGCTAATCATTGCTCTTTGGATATGAAAGCATTTTCCTTGTCATAGGAAACACTGCTGCTTCCAATTTGCATAGTTGTCTCCAGTCCAATTTGCAAGTGATTAGATGCTCCAGGCTTTTCATGCAAATTGCATCTAACATTGCAACGGGAAATTTTGTGAAAGATGGTATCTAGTTTTCTAAGGGTGCCATTCTCGTGGATTATTCAACCTATACTGAAGTCTTTATTTCCAATTAGATATGTCTAAGGTCAGATTGTAAGCCAAGCTTCTATGTACACTTCATAGATATATTGCCTCTCCACTAAAAAGATTATTTTATTACAGTGTTGTAGTTTATAAACAGTGAAAAATGGTATTAATTTCTTTAATAATGATTTCTTTTGTGTATTTTTATTGTTTACATGTGTTTTTAATACCTTTTTACACTCTACAGTGTGGATCTGTAAAATATATATTGGAAGTTTTCATTATGAAAGACTAATAATGGCCTTATCTTGCATCTTCCATACTTTCATTGGAATCAGGTATATTGTATTATACTAGCACATATCTGTTGTTGAAGCCCTATTTAAACACCAACATTGGTAAAATACTAGGAGTGTGCACAATTCTGTTTGGCGATACTAGGTTCAGGGAAACACAGTAAAATAGACATATATATTAGAACAAAAAATCAACAGCAATATTAAAACAGTTATTAAAATTAAAATTCAGCAATGTAGTTGCCGGACCTCCGAAAATGGACTGGAGGGTAGGACCAATACGGATTACAGTAGCCAGATCTTTCAGCTAATGAGGATGATGGAGCTGAGCAGCACTTTACCTGAGGCAGAAGCAGAGGCCAAGGCATGTGGGCGGCCTCGCAAATCAGGCAAGAGCAGGTGCCTGGTGGCAGCCGCTCCTCCTTTTTCTTCCGTGGCAGCCTCCTCCATCCCTTCCTGAAGGACACCCCACCCCAGCGCCTGCTTGAAGCAAATGGGAATTCACTTTCCCAGTAGCACTTTGTGCAGTGCGGGCATTGAAGGAATCTCTGCACTCCCTTTCAGAGCATGTTGAAAGTTGAGGTCCCGCCCCCCCCTCTCTGTTTCTCACTTTCTGGACCCCCGGTGGTGCAGTGGGTTAAACCCTTGTGCCGGCAGGACTGAACACGGACAGGTCGCACGTTCGAATCCGGGGAGAGCATGGATGAGCTCCCTTTATCAGTCCCAGCTCCCCATGCGGGGACATGAGAGAAGCCTCCCACAAGGATGGTAAAACATCAAAACATCTGGGCATCCCCTGGGCATTGTCCTTGCAGATAGCGAATTCTCTCAAACCAGAAGCGACTTACAGTTTCTCAAGTCACTCATAACATGAAAAAAAGAGTTATTTCTCAGCCAATCAGAGGCCTGGTTGATGACTGTGTCCATTCTTTTCGCCTCTTGTGGTTGTAACTTCAATTCCCAGAACCCCCTCTTGTGCTTTTTAAAAAAAATGTTATAATAAAAACGTTTTTAAAAATTCCCAGTTGATTAGTGAAAATGTTCTGAAAGTTGGCAGGCTTGCAATCACAAATGTGGCCTACAAGTGAGGCAAGTTTAATTCTGACAGGCCTAAAAATGACGAACTAACTAGCCTTTAAAGTTTCCCCATTGATGCCAATGACCAAAAATTTCCAGCATAAAAATCGCACCCTACTCCTGATTTCAGGAATTTCCAGTAAATAGGATGGGGGAGGGGAAGAAGCTGAAAACAGGACCGAAAATGACACAGGGTTTTTTTAACCGAGTCACTCATCCTTATAAAATACTTTCTATATCTTGTCACAATCATGAATCTAACTGAAGACTGGGCTTAATAATCAGTTAATATTTGGAACAGCAGTAAAGAACTACATAGGTATAATCCTGGATGTGAATGGGACAGTGACAGAAGCTAACCCAGATAATATGCATTCACTAAAAAGTTCTGCAGGATGATAATTTTATGGATACACAAAGACTGTTGGAAGTAACAAATGAATGGTCCTATAGCAAATTATGCCTGGTCTCCCAGAAGAAACCAAGATGACTAAAGAGAGCTTGTCATATTTTGGATATATTTATGAGACAATATGACTTGTTGGAAAGAAGACAGCAGTTGGAAAAGAGAAAGATGATATTATGAATGGATTGATTCAGTCAAGAAAACCACGAGCCTGAATTTGCCAGACCAGAGTATGAACCTGTTGATGAACCAAGCTCATGGAGGTCTCCCCCTTCATAGAGTTTCCTGAGTAGAATAAAGCCATTGAATCCATGGAATTTAACTATGTGATTACTTACTATGCAAAAAGAGATCAGTTGAGTCTAATTGGGCTGGAATGAAGCCAGGATTCCATCTTGGGAATGGTGCACATTCTGGATTCCTGAGTACAGAGAGGGGGCTGCAACCGTGTGCAACTGAAAGGAGTTACAATTTCCTTTCAGATTTTCCTGCTGAACATGGAAGTGCCAGGACTGCTTTTTATAGACCTCCTGCTAGGATAGAATTTATCAATGCTTGAATAGAGCTTTGTTTGTAAAGCTAATGTGTTCTAAAATGTAATAAAAGCATTTCTTAGAATTAAACTGAAAATGCATTAGGCCAGCTCTGTTTAGTTGTGAGTCAAGAGGGAAAGTTTCATGCTACTTGGATCTAGAGGCATGGGCTGAGATGATGTAAGCAAGCCACATTCCCAAACCACAAGGGAAGGCAGCAACAACAACAATCCTCTATAAAGAGATGAATCAGGCTATAGAAGAAAATCCCGCCCCTAACTGAATATGGCAAGCAGGGAAACTGGGCTTGCATCCATGCGTCAGAGCCACCACACAAACATCTGAGGGAAATCTCTGTTCCTTCTCAGCACCACAAGACTGGGCTTAACATGGCTATCTCTAGCTGAAGCCATCTCAGTCACTTGAATGAACAGCTCAATTTTTGCTGTGGCTCATCTTGGAACTTGTTTCATTATCCCTCCTCCTAGGCTGAGACTAATTTTGATTTCTTATTATGAATTATAAGAGATCAGGCATTAATATACCACACTGAGTAAACTAGTATAAGATTAATGGTATTACAGTGCAACCCTACATGTGCTTGTATGAAAGTATGAAAGTAAGTTCTACTGTGTTTAATGAAGCTTTTTTATTCATTATGACTAAAATTACTTGCTGCATGGAAAGTTAAAATCAAATAGAGCAAGATGTAGTGTTTCATTAACAAATCACTTGCGTAGCTTATTTATTTAGATAATTTAGAAAATTTTGTATTTTGTGTTCTTTGTCTCAAAGCAACATTCAGAGTGACTTCCATCCACAGTAGTTATCATAATGTATTTATGTCTATCATAATTTATTTATTTCCTCCAAATTAATCACTAGTTGTGACTTAGATTTTCTTGCAACATTTTACAAATATCTTATTACATACTTCTCCCGGAACAACCTGGCCACGGTGATCCAAGCCACGGTCATCTCAAGGCTAGATTACTGTAACGCGCTCTACGTTGGCCTTCCTCTGTCGTCGATCCGGAAGCTCAAGCTGGTGCAGAACACTGCTGCCCGGCTCCTGTCTGGCACGCCAGCAGGTTGCCGTATAACACCCGTCTTGCAGGATCTGCACTGGCTGCCTATTGAGCACCGGATCGCCTTCAAAGTGTTGGTTCTTACCTTCAAGGCTCTGTACGGCCTGGGGCCAGCGTATCTGAGGGACCGCCTCACTCCCTATTGCCCATCGAGATCACTACGGTCTGAGGATGCCAACTTCCTGGAAATACCATCAGCAAAGTCGGCACACCTGACATCTACCCGCCGGAGGGCGTTCTCCGTCATAGCCCCCACGCTGTGGAACGCCCTCCCGGCTGAAACCAGAGCCCTGAGGGATTTACTCCCATTCAGGCGGGCCTGCAAAACCCATCTGTATAGACAGGCCTTCGGAGAGTAGGCCCGCGTGCTCTGGGTACTGTGTTGTGGCTCCTGTTGCTGCTCCATTTGTTTTATTGTCTGTTCTGCTATTGCTCTAATTGTTCGATTGTTTTATGTTTTTTAATCTTTGTTTTTATGCCCCTGGCTCTTGTGAGCCGCCGCGAGCCCCCGGGAGTCGGCGGCATAGAAGCCTCAATAATAAATAAATAAATAAATAAATTGTTACAAGCTTTTTAAATGCAGGTGTACCTCAGTTAACAGAATGTCATTATTACAAAGTCTTTTTGCTCCTTCCAGCTCTTGCTTTGTGTCCTAGTCCTCTGACTAGCTGGGAAAGTTTTTAGTGAATTGGCATTGGGAGGATTGTGAAAGAGGGCCGGAGAAACACATACTTGTGGTGTTGAGTTGCAGCAATTGCCTGCTTGGAAAAATTGGATTGTATTGAAGTTGGTCCTACTGTAGCTGTGTATGTCTGCATACAACAGACAAATTAAATAGCAGCTGCCTCCAGAATCCCTTACAAACAGAAAAGCAAATAAGTCTGCCTCACCATCTCTCCTCAGTATGATTTTTAAAATCATGCTTTCAAGTCTGGCAATGAAAATGGAAAGACACAAGCAAAGTAGTGACTGATAAAAGAAAGATGCCATTCCTAAATCAAGTGTTCTTTACAAATCTTTACATTTTTCTTACTTACTTAAAACTTCCCAGATTTGCTCGTGTCATTTTTCATATACATAGTATTCATTTTGAATGAAAACTGTGGAAACTTGTTAAACTGCTGTTCTTTTTGTTATTTCTGCCTCTGTCACGAAAATTTCTGCTAAAAAATAATGATCAGGAGCACATCTACTTCACGGTTCTCTTGTAGATTTTGTTGTCTATACAGAAAATACTGGATTATATTATCATCTGCCGGACACTTTTGTTTGGAAATTGTTTTAGGACCCACCCCACAGTCCTGAAAAATGTATACTCATGGCCATAAAGAGTTATATAACTAAATGACCTCCGGGTGCACACAGAACTAACCCATAGCCCAGCCCTGTCCATTTGAGATCACCAATTTCACTTCAGATATGATAGGCCAAGCTGTGTTGAATGCACACTCTCTTAAAAAGAAATCTTTGGTATAAAAGTGTGGGGACAACCAGCCCTGCATGAGAGTTGTATTGTGGATTATGTTTCTTTCTAATATGCAATTCCACAAGTTCACAGCCTGCATGCCTAGCACAACTTTCCACCTCAGCAGGAAGCTCAAGACTTGCTGTGATTGAATTGTTTTATTGTAGCTAAATCCAGCTACCTTTCTCAACAGAACTGGAAGAGACAGGAAGATCCCATCTAGCAAACAAAATCACCAGATGGAATAAGTAACACATTAAAGCAAATATTATAAATCTAAACCCATAAATCATGTGTGGGAGAGCGAGTTCCCACGAAAGACAGAAAGGAGAAATATTCCACCCAGACTGCTCAGGATTACAAATATGAACAAAAGGTTTTTTGCTTCGGTAATTTATCCTTTCTACCCCCATCCCCACCATCCCAATTCCAACACCAACTCCAATCCCACCATGCTGGCACGCTTTCCAAATGTGTTTTCATGCTGTACTTATCTCAGTCAAAACATCTTAACTCTGCTCAGCAGCCACTTTCAAAGCTACATAGTTCAAGCCAGAAGAATAGGGTGACCCCTAGAGGTGGACTGTGGAAAACCCCAAAAGCACAAAGGGAAATTGTGGGAAAGGGTGTGGCATCATCTCCAGCAACCTTGTGGTTCACAAGAATCTGTGGACACCAAATTCAAATCAGTGGCTCACAAGGGTCAATGTGCACTTAGAATGTGCCTTTGAGCACATGACAGCCAGCACTGGAATGTATTTTCATTTCCAGAACAGAATTGGTTGTCCTTTCACATAAGGATCCATTTGTGGTTTCTACCATTTCCTTGTTTCAGTAGCCTAGTTTCAGAGCATAGGTTTTTTTTTATTACTATTGTTAATGAAATAGTAAGCCAAACCCCTTGCTGGTTTATTACAAATCACCCAAAGTAGATCCTATTTCACTTGGACAGCTTTGATCCGTATGAGGGTCACATTTTTGGATTTGAAAGTTGCCAGAGGTTTTATCTCTTTATTTGTGTCCACAAACTGAAAATCCATGCTAGATTGTTCAGTATGAAACACCTATATTTTCTTTGTCTTTCCTTTCCCAAAAGGAAAAGCAGCATCAAGTTTGAGATTAATTTGTATAGAAGAAATGTTCATTTTTCTCACCTGAAATGTGAAAAAGAGACGGGGGTATATGACCTTGTGGTTTGAAGCAAATTTTTCATAGAGTGGAAAGTACATTTCTTCCTCTGGTACAGAAGACATAATTCATAACTTAGCTATTTAAATATAATATATTACTTCTTTAGCATGCTACCATACTAACTTCTACAGTTCATTAGTGTTTGTCCATTTCCAATTTGTCAGGAGCTTTTAAACATATTTATTTCACATTCATTATACACACTTCTGTATGTTATGGTTTGGTTTATGTTGTCTTTTACTAGCAGTTCCTTGGCTGTTAAAACGCCAAAAGCAAATGCCAGAAAGTTATCTGTTTCAGTTTATAAAAAACAAAAAAACAAATTACATGTAAAACTAGGAATACTTGAAAATTCAGTATGCGATGGGATTCAGTATTAGCTGTGGAAATTTTAGGCAGTGACATCACTGAATTAATCTGAACTTGGAATACAAACATTTTCCATTCTAGGCCTATTTTGCTGTGAAATAAGGTGTTTTGCTTGATGTAAATAGCAGAAGTTGTGAGGAATGTAGCACACACTGAATTCAGATATTCCTGTGCTGGAGCCATATCATGAACACCGTTTTCCAGGACCCTTTGCTCATAAGCATAGGAAAAAGACAAAACTCCAGTCAAACACACTAACACTATCCAGCAGAAAAGTGTGTGTTCTAAAATTAAACTAACCATCCATGAAGCTTTCCAAAGTTACAATAATAAAATCAATTCTGAGTTCCATCTGACCTAAACTGATATACTTATTGAAGTAGTGATATATCATTCAGCAATTGGTTCAATAGGTCTATCCTAGTTTAGATAAACAATTGGATCTAAGCCTTAAGTAGGGCCACCCAGGCTCACTCTACACTGCAGAATTAATGTATTTTCATATCACTTTAGCTACCATAATTCAATGCTATATCACTCTTTGGCAGAGAAGAATAAAGACCTTGTAAAATAAGAGACATCTCTTACAGTAATAGACATCTATCAATAGTAATTGTAGGCATGCTGTTGTTATTGCTACCAAGTTGACTTTGACTTGTGGTGACCTTATGAATGAGAAATCTCCAAGGCTTCTGACTTCATAAGGTCACCACAAGGTCTGCAAACTCAGGTCTGTGGTACCCCGGATTAAATCAATCCACTTGGAGTCTCCCTCCTACTGCCTTCCTCATTGTAGTAAGCAGTCAAGCTCATTGGCAAAAGTCACAGAAGCAATATATTCCATGCAGTATCACTGCAGCCTGCCACTGACTCCTAATTGTCAAGGGTAGTTGAGAGGGCAGCAATGGAGCAGTTGCAGTGCTTCTTAGATGATGCAACATGGCTAGACCACTTCCAGTCCGGCTTCCGTTCGGGGCATGGGACGGAGACGGTCCTGGTCTCCATCACAGACCAACTCCGCTGCCAGCTCGACCAAGGCGGGTCTGTGCTGCTCGTGTTATTGGACCTCACGGCAGCGTTTGACACGGTCGACCACAATCTTTTGATCCACCGCCTGGCCATGGCTGGAGTGAGGGGGACAGCCTTAAAATGGCTGACCTCCTTCCTCCTCCAGCGGTCTCAACGTGTGAGGAGGGGCGAGGTGGTCTCTGAGGCCTCCCCATTAGTTTGTGGAGTGCCGCAGGGGGCCATTCTTTCCCCTCTGTTATTCAACATCTACATGCAGCTGCTTGCACAGCTGGTGCGGAGTTATGGGCTCGAGTGCCACCAGTATGCGGACGACACTCAGCTCATTCTGAGGATGGAGGGCCGGCCTAGATCTGTCCCCGATAATTTCCAACACTGTCTCGAGGCCATTTCTGGATGGCTGCGAGCCAGTAGGTTGAGGGTGAATCCGGCAAAGACGGAGATCTTGTGGCTGGGCCGCCCAGGTGGTGGGGATGTCCAGCTTCCGACCCTGGATGGTGTGGCGCTATGCCCATCGACTTCTGTAAAGAGCCTGGGGGTCCATCTGGACTCCAAGCTGACCATGGAGACCCAGGTCTCTACGGCCAGCAAGCTTGCGTTTTACCATCTCAGACAGGCAAGGAAGCTGGCCCCCTACCTATCCCGGAACGACCTGGCCACGGTGATCCAAGCCACGGTCATCTCGAGACTAGACTACTGTAACGCGCTTTACGTTGGCCTTCCCCTGTCGGTGACCAGAACACTGCCGCCCGGCTCCTGTCTGGCACCCCAGCAGGTTGCCACATAACACCTGTTTTGCAGGATCTGCACTGGCTACCAATCGAGCACCGGATCACCTTCAAGGTGCTGGTTCTTACCTTTAAGGCCTTACACGGCCTGGGGCCAGCGTATCTGAGGGACCGTCTCTCCCCATATTGCCCCTCGAGATCACTTCGTTCCGAGGATACCAATCTTCTTGCTGTCCCCTCTGTAAAGGCTGCTAAGCTCACCTCCACCCGCCGAAGGGCATTCTCGGTAATTGCGCCGACGCTTTGGAATGCCCTTCCAGCAGACATGCGTGCCATCCATGACCTACTCTCCTTCAGGCGGGCGTGCAAGACCCACCTGTTTCAGCTCGCCTTCCAAGTGTAGGTCCATGTGTTACGCCCCCGCCCCCCCCGTTAGAGCCTTTGCTCTGGGTTGCCGTTTTTAATCTGCTGTTTCCCATTGTGATATTGTATTGATATTTTATTGATATTTTAACGATGTTTTATGCTGTGTTTTTATTCTGCCACTGTATTTGTAATGTTTCTTTTCTCGTTGTGAGCCGCCCCGAGCCCGCCGGGAGTGGTGGCATAGAAACCGAACGTAATAAATAATAAATAAATAATAATTGTATGGAAGAAGACAATGCTGTAGGTAACCTGAACCCAAACCATGCAGGGCCAAACCAACAGTTTGTACTTTGCCAGGAAACTAATTGGCAACTATGTTACTTTGCTCTATTTAGTTCCCTCTCCTTGCTACTTAAGGCCATCAACTTTAACATAGCTTAGGGATGCAAGAACCTAAGAAAAGTGGAAAACCAAAGTGGAAACACACCTCTTTTTTACATGTCTAGGAATCTCTAGGTCCTCCAGTGGGTTCTATTTTCAACTTCTTGTAGAGGTTGACTATAGAGTTGCACTTGAAGATCTCAAGATTTGTCGAGAGAATGTCCTAATCGATGAATATTGAATAATCAAATCCACAAAAGGTAAACCTGCAAATGTGGAGGGCCAACTATACACACAAACACACACAGAATCTGTATTTGGCTTGTTCAATTGACACCCTAATTTACATAAACTTAACGTGATTTTAAGATTGCTATACATTAGTTTATGTGATGAATCATGATATTTTGTGGAGGAAAACAGCAGTTTGCTCTTCACGGCTGTTTTGATTATGCACAAGCTGGTACCACCCTTCCTGCCTCCTGAAGTTCAGAAGATGAGAGATGGCATGGGATCATTCCCCATGCTATACTTGACTCCCCAAAACGGGGGCATCCTATGACTATTCACTCAGCACCATCTGTGGAAGATGATTGAAAGTCATCATTCCCCTCACACTGCTGCCTCCTGAAGACAGGGATGCTGGACCTTGTGAGGTAAGTAGCAGACCTCTGGGGAATATCCCCCCCCCACACACAAAAAAATGTTTCTACCCCCTCCCCCATGACAGAGAAACTCTCCCAAAGTAGCCTTGCACTTGGAAGGTGAATGGCAAGGAGTGAGGGATCCCCATGTGTCACCACTTCCTGAGAACAGTGATCCCAGGGAAAGTTTCCAAGGGTGCCCCATGCTTGGGAGGTGAGCGGTAGAGGAATGTTCCCTCTGTACCATGGCCTCCTGAGGATAGGAATGTCTGGAGAATGTTCCCAAGGAAGCCTTATCCTTGTGAGGTGAGTGGACAGGCTGGCGGAATAAGGGTGATGACTCACCTCCTGAGGATGAGACTTCTGCACACAAAAAACTACAAAGGCAGGGTAAATATAGTATCAAAACACATTTAAGTACACAGCATACAGCTCACAAAGTGAGTATCATAAAGAACAGTAAGTAATCACATGAAAGTTACATAGATAATACACAGGACATAGATAGTCAACAAGATAGTATACGATTCAAATAGCCATAGAGAAATCAGACATTCGAATGCATTGCAAAAATAACAAGGCTATAAGAACGCTAATAGGGTCCGTCTGGAAATCAATACCTAAATGGCAAGCAGGTGGACACCCTTTCTGGAGGAGGAAAGTAGCTAGGGGCAAATAAGCCCCAGCTGAAACCCGTGATCGGGTGGCGAAGCCAAGGCTACTTCCGGGGTCTTCCTCTTGCCGAACAGCGTCTCCCTGGTAACAGACGCCGGCTCCGCCTCTTGTGGGGTAGCAAAGGATGGCGGGAGTGGTAGTCCACTGTAGAGCAAAGACGCCTGAGCTCAGCTATGGCGAGCGGCATGGAAAAAAAGAACTCAACTCTTAAAAGAGTCTGGAGGACGGACCATCCCATCCGGTGGAAATGGCCAATGGATGGGATGGTCCGTCCTCCACAACTCTTTTAAGACTCCTGATGAACCCGCATTGGTGAGGATGTCATGAATGACTAACGCTGCCTCTGAGGAAGTCCTGTTTTAAAGGACAAAACGGCCCGCCGCCGGCATTGTATTGAGCTCTTCGCCGTCAGGCTTGGTCCCTTCACTAAACGTCCCCTGCAGACGCCAGTGTCGGGACTTGAGTTCTTTTTTTCCGTGCCGCTCACTGCAACACTGATGGAATCATTTTAGTAGTTGCATGTGACGTCTGTAGATAGTTCATGTTTCGGATACAAGCATTGAAGCGATGGTCCTCTGTCATCAACTCCGCTGGACCAGCCACATTGTCCGAATGCCTGATCACCATCTCCCAAAGCAGTTACTCTACCCCAAACTCAAGAACAGAAAATGGAATGTTGGAGTACCTGGGAAGCTCAGACCTTTCAGTGCTCTATCTGGAGGTCAGCTGTGATCAGCAGTGCTGTAGAATTTAAAGAGGCACAAATGGAGGGCAAAAGAGAGAAATGTGCTAAGAGGAAGACATGTCAAGCCAACCCTGACCGGGACCGCTTTCCACCTGGAAACTGATGCCCTCACTGCAGGAGGACGTGCAGGTCAAGAATAGGGCTCCACAGTCACCTACATACCCACTGCCAGGACACTGCACTTGGAGGACAATCTTACTCGGACAATGAGGGTTCACCTAAGTAAGTAAAGTAAGGAGGGTAAACTGTTATCTGGCTAAAGCAAGAGGCCAATTTAGTTTTTAAGAAGTCCTGCACTCTGGAGATAGCATAGACCATTTATTCTAGAAAGCATCACACGTGAATATGGCAGTGATATAGAGAAAATCCTCCCTGCCCAAACACATCTGGTGAATGGCTCTGCAGTACACAAATGGATTGTTACATGAGGACTGGCATCATGTCAGTAAACAATTTAATGCCATTTTGCACACACTGGTATTCTGAAAGCCCATAGCTTGCTCTTGCTAATGAATGATTCTCCACTGACTGGTACAATGCACAAAATTGATGGGGAAAGCAAGAGCAGAGATCAGACATTCATTCTCTGAAAAGGACTTCAGATGGAGATGTTAATTGCTGGTTGGCACCAGGTTATTGATTACATTCTCATTCATAAGCAGCTTTCTGCTGCCCGAGGCAAGATGACTGAACAATGTGTGCAACCAGTGAGCCATTCTGACTGCACAGCAAGTGACCTACATTCTTTCATTAGCAATATTGTCCTATTCAAAAGACACACAGGGGAAAGTAGTGTCTCTTCTCTCAGTTCAAATGGGTTTTCTAGCTAAATTATTTGCTTAGATCCTCTTCCCCAATTTACTAGTGGGTGCAACATTTATAAAATGCATCATTTATTTTTTAAAAACTACCTCTTCTCACTCCTGCAGAGTTGTCCTCTTTCTGGCCAGGGGCTTGTATTTTTGAACAGACTGAAGGACACAGAAAGGGTGAAGCTTTTCCTATTCTTCTATGCCTGGGAAAAAGTGTCTCCTGATGAATTTCCTCAAGTCCAGCACCCTGGCCAGATAATAGGTTGGCACTGTTAGCTATAACCCTGACTGGCACACACAAAAATGACCACATAGAGATCGGGTTGGCCTGCACAAGGGCTTGCCATCCCAATTTGTGCTCACAGGAGGTCCTTCCTGGAATTTTTCACAATGCTTTATTAATGATGTAAAACAGGCTTCTTTTGATCCCCACTTCCACAGTTCCTGGAATAGAATGAAATGCAGTTAGGCCAGTTCCAATATCTGGGACAAGAAGAGCTGAAGAAGTAAATGGTGAAAGCTGTTCAATATAAGCAACAGAGAGAAGTCATACAAGCAAAGGGGAAAGTCAGACTCACAGCATATTTTACATGGGCTATCCAGTTTATATAGAATTGTGGCTTGACCATTTCTCATCACTGCTTATGCATAGCTACAGTTTTATGGGATTTGCAGTCCAACAGCATTTCATGAGAGTACAGTTACTATCCCGTATCCCTTACTATCCCAGAGGTTGTGAGGATGCCTGCCATAGATGTAGGTGAAACATCAGGAGAGAATGCTTCCAGAACATGGCCATATAGCCCAAAAAACCTGCAACAACCCAGTGATTCCGGACATGAAAGCCTTCAACAATACAGTATTTAGATTGTCTGTCTCCAATCTTTGGCTCATTGCAAGAACAGCAGTTTTTTGGAAGTTTCTCTGAGACTCAATCGGAAGGTGGCAGACACTTTTGTTTAAATCAAAATCTGTGCCAATCACAAACAAAGCTGAAGGGAAGAGGTCAAAATCAAGTATTGTCTTGATCTAGAACTGAGTGTACGTCCAGCTTTCTCCAAATGTTCTTCCAGTTAGAAATGCTGACATATTTGATGGTAAACGATGCAGCAGATGTTATACAGTAAAGAAGCATCCCATCTTTTGCCATGATAGAAGTTGACCCCCACATAAATTCCACCCAGAGTGAATTATCACTCTGGCAATAAAATAAAAATCTCCATTTCTTTAATATAGGGTATGGGTCAGTGTGAACCCCTCCCAGGCCAAGGCAAATGGAAGTTGGATTCCCATAGGAGATATAGTGCAGAAACAAAGAAAGAAAAGCAAAGTGCCCAACTATGACTCATCTCCCCTTTAATAGCTATATGAATTCTACAAGCAGGTTGCCAGCAAAGAAAAGTGAACTCCTACAGTCCACTTTTCATCTTCATACCTTTTTCCAGCCTCAGACTGAAAAGTGAATGCTAAAATTATCCCACAAGGTCATTAATACAAATGAACCCTTTCGGGCCCCTGAAGGACAACTCTAAAACCCATCTGGTTGATGGCAGTGGACCAGCTTACTACTAATACAAAGGGCATGTACAAGTGTGCGGTATTGAACTCTTCTTTCCCATGCAAAAACTATTATTTATTTATTATTCATTTGTTTACAGCATCTTTATCTCGCTCTTTTCAGCCCGGAGGCGACTCAAGGCGGTGTATAGATTGGCAACAATTAGATGACATAAACATACCTACCTATCAATTAAAAACATTTAATATCACATAATAAAAATTCATATAAAACCAATTAAAACTATAATAATTAATGTCTACTAGTTCGACTCCTTATCCATTTGCATAATTTAAGCCGTTCCATGTTCGTGATTTTATCATTCTGTATTTATCCAGTTATGCCGTGTTACCAAAAGCTTGCTCAAAGAGTCAGGTTTTTACTCTTTTCCGAAAGATCAGGAGGGAGAGGGCCAATCTAATATCTCTGGGAAGGGGATTCCACATATGGGGCCACCACTGAGAAGGCCCGTCTCTCCTCCTCCCTGCCAAGCACGCCTGCGAGGAACGAGGGATCGAGAGCAGGGCCTCCCCAGACGATCTTAAATTCCTGGATGGAACTAGGAGAAAAGTGCCCAAAACAAGATAAAGTATTATTCTGCCCCAGCCAGTCTTTCTGTTAACTGTGATCTTGTTCCCTTGAGTTTGTAATTATATCAATCTTGCTTTTTATTCTTAGACTAGCTTGGGGACCCGGCCCTGCCCGGGTTATTTGAGAAAGGCATTGTGTGCCAAGGTTGGTCCTTATCAGATGTTTACATGGCTTGCAGTGGTCTAGGGAAGGTACTGCGAGTCCCATAGGCCATGGTCCATCCCCCTCCCAACAGCACCAGGTTGTAGAGTGGGTCATGTGGGCTCTGCGTGCCACGTTTGGTCTTGATCATTCATTGGATGAGAGTCACAGCGGTCTCTGAAGGTGGGTGAAGGTACTTTAAGTCCCATCATCCATGGTCCATCCTCCTTCAAATGGCACCAGGATGTAGAGTGGGTCATGAGGGCTCTGTGTGGCAAGTTTGATCTGTATTGGTCATTGGATGAGGATCACAGTGCTCTCAGGGAGTGAGTGAAGGTACTTCAAGTCCCATCATCTGTAATCCGTCCCACACAAAACTGCACCAGGATGTAAAGTGGGTCATGGAGGCTCTGTGTGCCAAGTTTGGTTTTGATCATTCAGTGGATGAGAGTTGCAGCGGTCTGGGAAAGTGATTGGAGGTACTTAAAGTCCCATCATCCATGATCTGCCCTTCTTCAAACTGCACCAGGATGTAGAGTGGGTTTTGAGGGTTTTGTGTGCCAAGTTTGATCTGTATTGGTCATTGGAGGAGGGTCACAGTGCTATCAGGAAGTGTGTGAAGGTAGTTCAAGTCCCATCATCTATGGTCCGTCCCACACAAAACTACACCAGGATGTAGAGTGGGTCATGGGGGCTCTGTGTGCCAAGTTTTGTCTTGATCAGTCAGTGTATGAGGGTAGCAGCAGTCTTGGAAAGTCAGTGAAGGTACTTCAAGTCCCATCCTGCATGGTCTGCCCTCCTCCAAACTGCACCAGGATGTAAAGTGGGGCATGGGGGCTCTGTGTGCCAAGTTTTGTCTTGATCAGTCAGTGGATGAGGGTTGCAGCAGTCTGGGGAAATGATTGGAGGTACTTAAAGTCCCATCATCCATGGTCTGCCCTCCTTCAATCTGCACCAGGATGTAGAGTGGGTCTTGGGGGTTTTGTGTGCCAAGTTTGGTCTTGTTCTGTTGGGAGCCGCAAACTCCCAACAATGAAACTCCCACCATGGCTGACTGCCTCAGGCAGTTTAGAGTGTCGGAATGTTCGTGTTGGCTGGCCAATCTGACTGCCTCAGGCCTTGGCCTTATCCCCCTCTGGCAGTTTAGAGTGTCGGAATGTTTGTGTTGGCTGGCCAATTAGAGGCGTTATGCAAATACTCCCTCACTGGCAACCAATCATGTTGTCTGAATGTAGAGGCCAGGAGCCAATCAGAACACTGCCACATACATACAAACATACATACAAACATACATACAAACAAACATTCCACTTTATTATATATAGAGATTGCTTAGCAGGTTTCAGGTGATAGTCATCTTGACTTGGACTGGTTATGCCATGGTAGATCTCCTTTCTTTGCCTTAGTTTTCTATGTAGAAAGGATGTGATCACATTGTTGAACTGCAAGTTTCAGCATTTCTCACCAATGGCTGTGGTGGTGGCTGTATTCCTGGGATTTCCAATCCATCAAAAACTGGAGAGCCACGTGATATCTAGCTCTTCTACACTCCTACAGGGCTGAACTTCTAAAACATCTTTTCGTCTTACCTTACCATTATTTTATCCTGCTTTATTTATTTAAAGTATTTATATATCACTTCCCAACTTATGAGGTTGGGAACAAATAAAATATGATTAAAACAATGCAATTATGAAATTTTTTAAACCCTTAAAAGCAGTCTATAAAATCCTAAAATGCAGTTCTGGAACAGCGGAAACAGTCTTTTCTGTAATATATGAAGACTATTACAAGCATAGACATAACACTGTACTTGTGCTGCCTATACCGTTGCTTCGTAAACTGCTGTCATTGAAACATGCAGTGTTTACAATGGAGTTTGCAAAAATGCTTCAACTGTACTCCACAAAAGGGAAAATCAGCTTGTGTTGTCAAAGGCTTTTATGGCCAGAATCACTGGGTTGCTGTGAGTTTTCTGGGCCAAATGGCCATGTTCCAGAAGCATTTTCTCCTGATGTTTCACCCACATATATGGCAGGCATCAGAGGTTGTGAGGTCTGTTGGCAATGAGGCAAGTGAGATTTATATACCCGTTGAATGTCCAGGGTAAGAGAAAGAACTCTTGTCTGTTTGAGGCTAGTGTGAATGTTGCAATTGGCTTGATTAGCACTGAATGGCCTTGCAGCTTCAAAGCCTGGCTGCTTCCTGTATGAGGAATCCGTTGTTTGTAGGTGTTAGCTGGCCCTGATTGTTTCTCATCTGTAAATGTTCATTTTTTATATGTATCTTACCTATATATCCAGGTTTAAATAAAAAAAACATTCTCAGACAGGAAGGGGTAATCAGTGGAAAATAAGAGGCCTTGGCCTATACTATAATATTTATTTATATATTTACCGTATTTATACCCCTCTAACTTGTGGGGTTCCTCAAGGAGCCATTCTCTCCCCTTTGTTATGTAGCATCTACATGCAACAACTTGCTCAGCTGGTTCAAAGTTTCGGGCTGGAGTGCTATCAGTACACTGATGACACCCAGCTTGTTCTGAAAATGGAAGGCCGCCCGCAAATTTCCATCAGTGCCTTGAAGCCGTTACTGGATGGCTGCGTGCCGGCAGGTTGAGGGTGAATCCAGCAAAGACGGAGATACTCTGGCTGGGTTGACCGGACGATGGGGTTGTCCAGCTACCTAACCTGGATGATGAGGCATTATGCCCGGCATCTTCAGTAGAGAGCCTAGGAGTCATTCTGGACCCTTTGCTGACAATGGAGGCCCAGGTCTCTGCTGTTAGCAAAACCGCCATTTTTCATCTGCGGCAGGCTAGACGACTGGCCTCCTATCTGTCTAGAGATGACTTAGCCACGGTGATCCAGGCCACGGTCATCTCAAGATTAGACTACTGTAACGCCCTCTACATTGGCCTACCTCTGTCTGTGACCCGTAAACTTAAGCTAATCCAGAATGCTGCTGCCCGACTTCTCATTGGGGTTCCAGTGAGATGTCATATCACTCCTATTCTGCAGCAGCTTCATTGGCTGCCTATCGAGCACCGGATCACTTTCAAAGCGATGGTACTAACCTTCAAGGTCTTGTATGGTCTAGGGCCGGTGTATCTGAAGGACCGTCTAACCCCCTACCAACCCCAGAGACCACTCTGTTCGGAAGATCTAAACCTACTGGAAGTGCCTAGCTTTAAAGCCGTTCGCCTAACATCGACAAGTCGCAGAGTTTTCTCTATTGCGGCGCCATCTCTCTGGAATACCTTGCCAACTGAAATTCATGCCCTGCGAGACCTATCAGTCTTTCGCAGGGTTTGTAAGACTCTTCTGTTTCAGTTGGCATTCGAACTTTGAATTTTAATCTTGTACTAATTAATGTTAAATTGTTTTATGGTGTTTCTATACTGTTTTGTGAGTTGCTCCGAGCCCTTGGAGAGTGGCGGCATACAAGATCGAATAATAAATAAATAAATAAACTTCCCAATCCCTGAAGGGGGACTCAGGATGGCTTCTCAACCCCCGAAGGGGGACTCAATACTACTAGAACCACTAATACACACACACACACACACCTTAGTGCTTACAAACATTGAATGCTATGCTGAACCACTCTGTTTTTGTTGCCTTTTGGAAACTCTCAAGAGACACAGCAAGCTCAGCTTCCTTGAGTCGGGAATCCAGCAGTCGAGGCACTACTACAGAGAAAGTCCAGTTATGCATGCATGCCAACCTAACTTCATGAGGTATTGGGATACACAACAGGGCCTCTTCTGAAGACCTTCAATTTCTGGCAGACTCCTAGAGGAAGAGGCCATGTATCAGATATCTCAGTGCCAAGTTATTTGGGCACTTGGGGGATTGACACCAGCACCTTGAATTCAGCTTAGAAGTACATTGTATGCCAGTGCATTTTTGCAACATCAATGTTATATGCCCTCTAAATTTTGCTTTTCCTGCAGGGCAGGGGGTTGGACCATATGGCTCATGTGGCCTCTGCCAAATCTTTTATTCTGTGATCAGTTTGGCTGCTGCATTGTGCACTAGTTTAATCCATCTTCTGTTAAGCACTGGTCTCTTTTATTAATTGTTGCTCCAGTACCTCAGATGTGTAAATGGGTGTGGGTTTCTGCTGTACACAAATATGTCCTGAGGTCAGAATATGCAGTAAGGAGGTAAATACTAGGCAGCAAAGAAGAAGTTCAGCACCTCTCACATGGTAGTTGGGACAGACTCAGAGCAGAACAAATGCCCACTGAACAGGACCCAACCAGTATTATTTTATTAAATAAGGCCAGTATATTTATTAAAAATTCCTGCCTAGGAATACTTCCTACAGGACTATGAATAGTCCTGTAGGAAGTATTCCTAGGCATGAATCACTGCATTCATGCTTTCTGACAAGGGGTTCCACTTTTTTTGGTTAAACTCCCTCCTTAATAAGGCAGAGTGAATCTGCTGCCAAGAGTCAATCTGCAATTGATTTTCTTGCAATTTCCCCTGCAGCCATTCAGAGTTGAACAAGAGCTCTGCTGGTGCTGGGTTAGTTGAGCACCAATGAAGGTCCCGCTGAACAGCAGAGGCTCCACCAGCCACCCTTCATTAAGGGCTCACCTTGTATAGAGAGGTTGTACCTGAAGATGTACAGGTGCCTGAGGATGTACATGTGAATAGCACAGTTACATTCATATTGCATGCATCTAACTGTAATGAATGTGGGTTGCCTCCTTCCCCCAATCATAAAGCAGACATGGAGGTCAGGAAGAGGCAAATTCCTTAGAGAAAATGTGTTTCAGATTTAACACTTAACACATTGCAGATTGGAATGAGTCCTCCACAACCACGTGGATGCATTTTGTGGTTTCTTGATCGACTCCTGAAATTTATCTTTTATCTAGCGGTTTGGAGCTGACCAAATTCACTTATATCCTTGTGAAATATGAATTCAATGAAATTATAAAATGGAACAAAACTTGTAGTTGTTTTATTTTTTTTCTTTGCCAGATGAATCAGTAGGAATGGATTTACAAGCAGCTACTTATTGATCATATGAAAAGAAGAGTGAGGATCTTCTAATCAGCTCTAACCCAGCATAACCTCCAGTAGTCCTGATTTATCAGGGACAGTCCCAGTTAATTCTCTGGCTGGGAGTCAGCTGCATAAGATCTCTACTGACCAGAAGGTCATGAGTTTGAGGCCTGCCCGGGTCAGGATGAGCTCTCAACCAATTGTGTAGCTCGTTGTCTGTCTATATATGTTGTATGTCTATGGCATTGAATGTTTGCCTGTATATGTGCATTGTGATCCACCCTGAGTCCCCTGCGGGGTGAGAATTGCAGAATATAAATGATATAAATAAATCTGTATACCTTTATAAAACTGAATGTTTGTATGTGTGTATGTGTGTGTGTATGCGGAGGGCGGAAGGGCGGATATGTGGCAGCTATTTGCATAAAGTCCTTTGATTGGACAGCCTCGCCACTCCAAAATTCTAAGGCACCAGACAGAGGGCATTGATAGCCACTGATTAGCCAGCAACCCAGAATCCAGGCCTCTACATTCAAACAACAGGATTTCTTCCCACTGAGGGGAAAAAAGCCAGCAACCCAGAGTCCAGGCCTCTACATTCAAACAACAGGATTTCTTCCCACTGAGGGGAAAAAAGCCAGCAACCCAGAATCCAGGCCTCTACATTCAAACAACAGGATTTCTTCCCACTGAGGGGAAAAAAGCCAGCAACCCAGAATCCAGGCCTTTACATTCAAACAACAGCATTTCTTTCCACTGAGGGGGAAAAAAGCCAGCAACCCAGAATCCAGGCCTTTACATTCAAACAACAGGATTTCTTCCCACTGAGGGGAAAAAAGCCAGCAACCCAGAATCCAGGCCTTTACATTCAAACAACAGGATTTCTTCCCACTGAGGGGAAAAAGCCAGCAACCCAGAATCCAGGCCTCTACATTCAAACAACAGGATTTCTTCCCACTGAGGGGAAAAAGCGAGCAACCCAGAGTCCAGGCCTCTACATTCAAACAACAGGATTTCTTCCCACTGAGGGGAAAAAAAGCCAGCAACCCAGAATCCATTCCATGCAGGCCTTTTCGATTTTTTTTTTACTCCTTTCTGTTTTACACCGGTATACTTTCACAGGCCGGGGCGGATATGTGGCAGCCACTTTCACAGGCCACAGCGACCAGCGCGGGTGATGGACCTGCACCAAACTTGATACACATAACCCCCCCTATGACATGACCCACGTATTATGGGATTTGTAGTACTTTCCAAGACTTTGGTTCCCACAGACCACTGAGGCCACCAAAAAGGACCAATACAGACCACACTCAGCACACACAGCCCCCATGACCCACTCTACGTCCTGGTGCAGTTCGGAGGAGGGTGGGCCATGGATGATGGGACTTGAAGTGCCTCTACTCACTTCCAAAGTCCGCTGCAACTCTCATCCAATCACTGATTGAGACCAAACTTGCCATACATAACCCCCATGACTGCCTTCACGTCCTGGTGAGGTTTGGGGGCAGTACCTTCCCTCACTTCCCAATCCTGCTACAAACCTAATCCAATGACTGATCAACACCAAATCTGGCACACAGAGCCCTCATGACCCACTCTACAGCCTGGTGCAGTTTACTGTGAGATGGACTACGGATGATGGGACTTGAAGTACCTTCACTCACTTCTGAAAAACAATGCATCCCTCATCCATTCACCAATACAGACCAAACTTAGCACACAGAGCCCCCATGACCCAATCTACATCCTACTACACTTTGGGGGGGTGACCAAACATAGTCTGCACTCTAATCAGCAGCACAAAGATGAGGGAGAGGCACAATATTTCCCTTTCCTTCCCTGTAGGCTCTGCTGCATTCTTTCCTAGCTTGTATGTTTCTCGTTAATAATTTTATCTATCTTGATCACACACTGATGCTACTTGGTCTCACAATATTTCATTTGTGACACATTAGAATATGTGGCTCGTGGCCTTTCAGATATGATCAATCAAAATGACCAACAATTCCGGGCAGATATTTCAATATTTCTGAAAAGAACCTGACCGAAGAACTTGGATACTTGTACTGGTATTATCTGTGTCAAATTTTGGGTGACGGAGGGAATCAGTGCCAAGATGGCTTGGTATAAGACATAGCCTGAAGAAAGAGGACAGACTGGCAAAGAAAGGGCCTTGTTTGGAACACAGAGCTCAGTTGATAACAGAGTCAGTAAATGAAAAATTGTGGAAGAACCAGTCAAACATAACAGTTGTTTTATCAGGGCATGATGCAGTAATTGGTAATGAGCAGAAAAAAGAGTGCCATAGAAGCAACAGGGAGAAGAAAAGGACCAAACAGAACCAACAGAGCAGAGAAGATGTGGCGAAAAGAAGAAATGGAAGGGGGAGGGAGATGAGGAGAAAGGACTTATTTTCCTCCCTGCTGGAGCTTTTCAGGTTGGCTGTTTCGTGCCCACGCCAGCTCTCTGTGTCCACAGAGCAGCTGCTCCTTGTATCTGCAGCTTCATGGCCCTGCTTCCGCAAAAGAGCTGGCTGGGTCAGTCCAGGCCAGCTCTGGAAGGATGCTCTGTTCCTCAGGAGGAGACAAGGGATCACTGTGACTGTGAAGCTAAACAGGCTTCTACACTGGGAAACTCTGAGATGGTCTTTTTGCTCTGAGACAGAGATGGCTCCCCACTGCCTGCCCACTCAAGAAATAAGAAAGCATTGATTGCATTAATAGAGTGGAAGAATTAATGAACCAATTCTACTTTAATAATTAATTCATACTTAAAACATATAAAATATTTGAACCAGGTGTTAAGCAGTGATCCTTCTCCTGATAGGATGTTATGCATGCGTGACTTTTGAACATGACCCAGAATAAGGCTGTATGCACTGTGTAGTGGGAGTCTCCTGTCTTTTCCTATTGCCAGCTGGATCAGAAACAGTATATTCAGATGGGTGTTTATTTATTTATTTATTTACCACAATTATACCCCGTCAACATCTAAAAGCCCGGGGGGGGGGGGGCTCAGGACGGCTTACAATAAGCCCTGTTAAGAGGCTATTACACATAATGCAATAATAAAATCACAGATAAAAACATATCATAGTTAAAAACAATACATAATTAAAAACCATAAAAAGCCATCATTAAAACAGTAGACCAGTCTCGTCAATTGTATTGTCATTCCAGATTGTCCCTTTACCGTGCTGCCTTACATCTGTCCAAACGCCTTGTCCCAGAACCATGCGTTTAGTTTCTTCCGGAAAGCCAGAAGGGAAGTAACCGAGCATTTGAGCTGTAGACGGGAGCGAGAGCAGGGCCTCCCCAAATAACTTAGATTTTGGGGTGGGACGTAGGGGTGAATGCGTTCGGACAAGTAAACTGGGCCAGAACTGTTTAGAGCCATGTTTCTCAAACCTGATTGAAAGTTGCCAACATCAGATAATGTAGGACAATATTTAGACTCATTTCAACCTGGGTTTAAGTTAGACTTTGCCATTCAAACAGCCATGAATGAATTGCCCAGTGAAACCACTAGGGAAGTATGAATGACACTGGGTGACACCAAAAGGGCTGTCTATAATTTTGTGTGCAATGTTTCAGCAGAAAGTCATTTTTTAAAAATAGAATTATTCCTTCTGTTAGATATAATCACAAACACATATGTAAGCCCAGCATACACATCTCATCTATATACCTGAAGCTTCAAATCATGTGGCAGGGTTTTTTTGCAAGTTTTTGCAGGTTTGGTCAAGTTTTCTGATATGTTAATACAATCTTGTGGTATGAAAAGAGGTGTATGAGGTGACAGCATGAGTTAGTGCACTGAGAGACACCAATCTTCATGACATGGACTTGACTCTATTGAGAGAGTGAGAGAGCTAGAGAAGGGCAATATGACCTGCTGTTTCCCTTTGATCTCTCAGTCACTTTTAATTTTATTTATCATATCAGAAGTAAACCGAGGGTACAGTTGTAATGTACTTGTATTTTGAAAATACAAAGTTGTAAAAACTTGGCATTATACTAAATGTTCTTTGATCATTAGCTGAGTGCCTCTGGTGTTGCTATAAGAAAGTCCTCCATTGTGCATGTGTCAGGGCTCAGACTGCATTGTAATAGGTAGTCTGTGGTTTGCTCTTCTCCACACTCACATGTCATAAACTCCACTTTGTGGCCACATTTCTTAAGGTTGGCTCTGCATCTCATGGTGCCAGAGTGCAGTCTGTTCACCTTTCAAGTTGCCCAGTCTTCTGTGTGTCCAGGAGGGAGTCTCTCATTTAGTATCAGACATGGCTTGAGACATTCCTGGTTTTAGCTTGCCACTTTTGGACTCTTGCTTGCTGAGGTGTTCCTGTGAGTATCCCTGTAGATCTATTTCTTAATTTAAGGTGTTGCCATCAGGCCCAGATTACCCATAAGGCCACCCTAGGGCCTAGGGGCGCAAGCGAAGGGGGGCGCAATTCACACGGACCCAAAAAAACCACAACACAACTCTCTCTCGGGAGAGGGCGGGGGGAGAGCGCTGGAAGGAGGCAGGAGAGGAGGGAATGGCGCCCCCCTCGCCTTCGCCCCTGCCCCCTTGTCAAGGAAGGAGGGCACGAGGCGCGCCACGAAGAGGAGGAGGCGTAGGGAAGCCCCACCCTCGGGGCCGATGCCGGCACAGGAGGCGGGCTTCCCTTCCTTCCTCCTTCTCACTCACACCCTCCTTTCTTGACTCAAGAAAGGAGGGTGCGCCGCAAAGAGGAGGAGGAAGGAAGGGAAGCCCCGCCCCCAGTGACGGTATCGGCCCCAGGCACGAGGCTTCCCTTCCTTCCTCCTCCTTGCGCGCATCCTCCTTTCTTGAGTCAAGAAAGGTGGGCGTGCCGTGAAGAGGAGGAGGCGGAGGGAAGCCCCGCCCCTGGGGCCGATGCCGGCACCAAGGGCGAGGCTTCCCTTCCTTCCTTCTCCTCGCACACACCCTCCTTCCTTGACTCAAGGAACAAGGGCGCGTGGCACCGCGAGGAGGAGGAGGAGGAGGTGGTGGTGGGGGGTGCGGTAGAGGTTGGTTTGGGGGCGTAATTCCGAAGTGTGGCCTAGGGCGCCAAAAGGGGTTAATCCAGGCCTGGTTGGCATGCTGGCTGATATCTGAACAGAGGATGGAGCGGAGATGTCACTGCCTTAGTCCTTTTATTATTGGCTGCTACTTCCCAGCAGATGGCAGGTGGTGCAATACCAGGTAAACAGTATAATTTATCCAGTGGTGTAGGGTGTAGACATCCTGTGATAATGCGGCATGTCTCATGAAGAGCTACATCCACTGTTTTAGCATGGTGAGATGCCTTCCACACTGGGCATGTGTACTCAGCAGCAGAGTATCAAAGCACAAGGGCAGATGTCTTCACTGTATCTGGTTGTGATCCCAAGATTGTGCCAGTCAGCTTTCATATGATATTGTTTCAAGTGCCCACTTTTTGCTGGAATCCAAGCAGTGCTTCTTGGATTGAGCACAGTCCAGCGTAACTCCCAGGTATTTGGGTGTGCTGCAATGCTTCAGTGGGATTCCTTCCCAGGCAGGCATGTAGCCAAGGGGGGGGGGGGGGTAAGGGGACTTCAGCCCCCCCCCCGAAATTCTCAGGGTGGTCCGCGAAAAGGCCTTACTGGTACATTATTTAAACTGTTATGCTTATTCATATCATGATCTGATCACCATGCTCATTATATCCCACATTAATGGGGTTATTGGGATAACAATACAAAAGGTTTGCTAGGGTAGACCCTCTTCCACCCAGTCTCAGCCCCCCCGAACCAAACTCACCCCCCCCCCGAATCAAAATCCTGGCTACGGCCCTGTTCCCAGGTAATCCTCAGAGCTTGAGATGCTTGTCTGTTCTTAAGGTGAAAAGCACACGTCTGTGTTTTAGATGGATTAGGAATCAGCTAGTTTCTCTGTATTTGGCAGTAAAAGCACCTAAAGTTGTCAGGCTGAAAGCTAAAGTTAGAAGATAATGTTTTCCCACCAGCATTATAGAACAGAGGGAAAGGATTTACACAGAGGTTTGGCTTGCCATTGTCATCCTCTGAGGCAGGGAGTGCGTGACTTACCCAAGGTCACCCAGTGAGTTTCCTTGGTTAAATGAGGATTTGAACTATGGCCTCTCAGACTCCTAGTCTGACCTTTAAACCATTAGACCACACTTGCTCCCCTCCATCTTTTTTACTGGATCAGTTTCAGAAGCAAATATTGGGGCTTTTTGCTTTGTATAAAAGTGCTGAACTGGTCACTAGGCCCAATAGTGGGCTGCAATCAGCTGGAAGCATTGGGGGTCACTGGTTCCCAGATTCCGATAGCTAAATTATTATCCATTGCCAGTGTGGTTAAATCCTCCAAAAAAGAGATGTAGCCAGGACTGCATTTCGATCCAGCATTGTTACCTCAAATCCATTTAGCTTCAAATCTTTCATTTGCCCATACTTTTTGAATTACTGTATTTAAACTAGATTATTATGTTTCTTTCCCTTCTCAATTTTTTGAAATGCTACTTGGTGATGTTTTTATTCTGTATTTATGTCATTTTCAAAAAGTAAAATATATTCCACATCAAATCTAGTTTAGGGATGGTTTATAAAGTATTCACAGAAGTTAAAATAGGGGGGGAAAGTCACATTTTAGATTGCAGATAATATATTTGAATGCTTCCATTCAACTGGCTGCTGAAAAGGATTTAGGCCATCACAAGTTTTAACTTTCTACTCATAGGATGGTATTGGTCAATTATTTTTAATTTAACCGACTGTTTTTAAAAAGTGCCTTTTCATCTTTAGTCTACTGTCATTGTCCAGCTTTGAGCTCAATAGACCTGTGGCCATGTGCATTGGCACAATAAAAGGCAAGGAAAATTCAGCCATAGGAACACATGGAACAAGATTCCCAAATTGGCAAGGGGAGGTACCTGCAGCTCTTGGCAGCAAAATGAGGGGTGCAACAGTTTTGTTTTTCAAGTGACAGATGAGATACTCAGTGTTCCTTGCCCACTCTATGAATTTGAATCATTTTTTAAAAAAAAAAACCCAAAACTGTTCATTGTAAACTGGCTCAGTGTGATCAAACCCTTATAAATGAGTCAAACTTTCCTTTAAAAAAGGAAGAACTTTGAATTTGATGTGTGGCAGTGAGGACCCCAGCAGGGGATCTTTCTTGCTTTTCATTTCTGCTCAACCATGAAATCTGATGTAACCACCCACATCCCCTTGCCCAGTCCCTGCTTTCTTTCTGCATTCATCACAGCTGGTGGCAGAGCATCTGCTTCTTGGGTAAATATTTGGCTTAAAGCGAGGCATTAGTGCCACCTGCAGGCCAATGTTAAGCACAGCTTTACAAGCCAATTTGGGGCCTGGCTTCCAAAAGAGACTGACAAAACCAAAACAAGCTCCTTTTCTGAACTTACTGACTTACATGAATGTTTACCCTTAAAATACAGTATATAGACAGTGGTGGTAAATAATGAACTTATTTATTCATTGTGTCAGAAACAAATTGAGGATACATAATGTATTTAAAAACACAAAGTTAAAAACTTGGGATTATACTAAATGTCCTTTGACCAGAAGCTGGCCAGTTGGAGTGCCTCTGGTGTCGCTGTGAGAAAGTCCTCCATTGTGCATGAAGCAGAGCTCAGGTTGCATTGTAGTATGTGATTTGTGGTTTGCTCTTCTCCACACTGGCATGTTGAGGACTCCACTTTGTAGCCCCATTTCTTAAGGTTAGCTTTGCATCTTATGGTACCAGAGCACAGCCTTTTCAGTACCTTTCAAGTCATCCAGTCTTCTGTGTGACCAGGAGGGAGTCTCTCATCTGGTCTCAGCTACTGATTGAGGTTCCTGGTTTTAGCCTGCCACTCTTGGACTCTTGGTTGCTGCGGTGTTCTCTCGAGTATCTCTGTAGATCTTAGGAAGCTATTTCTTGATTTAAGACATTGGCTGATGTCCAAACAGGGGATAGGCCAGAGATGTGTTGAACCTTATCTATGCATATGGAGATATATATATATATATATATATATATATATATATATATTTTGTTCAGGCTTCTATGCCGCCGACTCCCGGGGCTCGCGGCTCTCACAAGAGCCGAGGCAACAATAAAAACAGCAATAAAACAACAAGGCAGAATAAAAACAACAAAACAGATAAAACAGCTAAGCAATGCAGCAATAGCGTTCCTAAAATGCACAGGCTTACTCTCCAAACGCTTGCTTGAATAGGTGGGTTTTGCAAGCCCGCCTAAACGGGAGCAGGTCCCTCAGAGCCCTAGTTTCGGCCGGGAGGGCGTTCCATAGCGTAGGAGCTATAACTGAGAACGCCCTCCGGCGGGTCGATGTTAAGCGTGCTGACCTTGTCGGAGGGATCTCCAGGAGGTTAGCATCCTCCGACCTTAGTGATCTCGATGGGCAATATGGAGTGAGACGGTCCCTCAGATATGCTGGCCCCAGGCCGTATAAGGCCTTAAAGGTAAGAACCAACACTTTGAAGGCGACCCGGTGCTCAATAGGTAGCCAGTGCAGATCCTGCAAAACGGGTGTTATGCGGCAACCTGCTGGAGATCCAGACAGGAGCCGGGCGGCAGTGTTCTGCACCAGCTTGAGCCTCCGGATAGCCAACAGAGGAAGGCCATCTCTAGGCTAGATTACAGTAATCTAGCCTAGAGATGACCGTGGCTTGGATCACCGTGGCCAGGTCGCTCCGGGAGAGATAGGGGGCCAGCCTCCGAGTCTGGCGCAGATGGAAAAAAGCAGTCTTGCTGACCATGGAGACCTGGGCCTCCATGGACAGCTGGGAGTCAAGGTGGACCCCCAGGCTCTTCACAGACATCGATGGGCATAACGCCTCACCGTCCAGGGTCGGAAGCTGGGCACCTACCCCACCCGGGTGACCCAGCCACAAGATCTCCGTCTTCGCCGGATTCACCCTCAACCTACTGGCTCGCAGCCATCCAGTAACGGCCTCGAGGCAACGTTGGAAATTATCGGGGACGGATCCCGGCCTGCCCTCCATCCTCAGAATGAGCTGGGTGTCATCAGCGTACTGGTGGCACTCCAGCCCATAACTCCGCACCAGCTGTGCAAGCGGCTGCATGTAGATGTTAAATAACAGAGGGGAGAGAATGGCCCCCGGGGAACCCCACAAACAAGTGGGGAACCCTCAGAGACCACCTCGCCCCTCCTCACACACTGAGACCGCTGGTGGAGGAAGGAGGTCAGCCATTTAAGGGGTGTCCCCTTCACTCCAGCCATGTATATATATATATATATAGAGAGAGAGAGAGAGAGAGAGAGTGCGCGCGTGCGCACGCTGGTAGGCATATATATATATATATATATATAGAGAGAGAGAGAGAGAGAGAGAGTCAGCTATTCATATCCATAAGTTCTGTATTCATGGATTCAGTCAGCCCCAGCTTGAAAATATTTTTTTAAAATCCAATAAGAAAATATTGATTTTCTCATTTTATATAAGGGATGCCATTTTGCTACTCTATTGCAGTGTTTCCCAACCAGTGTGCCGTGGCACACTAGTGTGCCGTGAGTGATCATCAGGTGTGCCGTGGGAAATTGGAACCTCCAATACCCTTTCTTCCCCCTCCTGCCGAACACTTTTTCTTCTCCACTCAGGCTCCCTCCTTCCCAGCCTCGCTCTGCTTGCTTTGCCTCGCTTTGCTCACGCTGCCGCTTCTGCAGGAGGGGGGAGGGAGGAAGATGTGACCCATGTGGGTGCTACTGTGCAGACTCGCCCCGCGTCTTCCTCCCTCCCCTCCACAGTGCTCTCTGGATATAGGTGAACTACAACTCCAAAACTCAAGGTCAATGCCCACCAAACTCTCATAGTATTTTCTCTTGGTTATGGTAGTTCTGTGTGGGAAGTTTGATTGCATTCCATCATTGGTGGAGTTCAGAATGCTCTTTGATTGTGGGTGAACTATAATTCCCAGCTGTTGAGCAAGACCTTCGTGTGCGTCTTTCTGCCATTCCTGCCAGGATATCTTTATTATGTTCGTCGAAACAGGCCCAGGTTTCACACTGAGTGTATAAATACATTTAAAAACATATTAACTATATGTATTACTGTGTTAGAGTGTCATTTTGGGTCATTTGGTTGGTGGTGTGCCCCAGGATTATGTAAATGTAAAAAATGTGCCGTGGCTCAAAAATGTTGAAAAACACTGCTCTATTGTATATACTAGGACTTGAGCATCCATAGTAGATACCAAGGCTCTATATTACACATATTTAAACAGCATCGTGGTATTGCTTAATATCCAGTTTATTGGATCCAGTTGCCAGGCATGCAATGGTGAGCTGGCAAAGGGTAATGTGTTGGTCAATAGGTTGGACCTGGGAAACTAAAAACATGACACAAGAAAGAGAAAAAGGAGGGCATCACACATACACATATCTCACACATAAAGAATGGAACAAAACCAGCTCAAGATTTTCTGAACAGCAGAGTGAAATACAAGTTCTATCTTGTTTACCTTCATCAGAAATATGTCTTTGGTAAGTTTAATAGGTCTTAATTATGAATCCACAACCACTCTAAAATATTTTGTTTTATAACAATGTTTGTTATTGTTTTCTCCCCAGCTACAGTGACAGTTCATAGGAAACATTATAGTGGCAATGTAGAACATCCTAGTCCATGGCAACTTAAAGGCTCAGGCAGCAACACCTTGTGACCCCATTGTAACATTGATTATAGACAAAAAGCTGCATGTCCTTCAATTGGTTTGGCAGGGATAGTCCTAAATAATCCTCTGCGATCTCACTTCTTGACCTTCTTTCAAAATGCTCAGAATGTTTGCCTGTGCAGAAACTGGAACAACTTTGGAAAGGGAGTGCACAAGGAACTGCTCATTTAGTAAACTTGCTCTTTCTCTTAGACTGGCAAATTCATGCTCAGATGGGCCTATTTGAAATGAAATCAAGCTAATCCTTTGGATCCTGGAAATATGTAAGAATCCCTCCTAGTACCATTGGCAGCCTTGCTGTTGCTGTCCTTGGCTTCTGAATTTGGCCTCTATTCCTATTATTGTATTGCTTGAAGCCAGATGACTACAATAGCACAGATGAGCTATTTGTAGCTGTGCACTGGTCCACGTTTCTTTGCTTTTGAATGGATTTCTTTGTGAACACTGCCCCAAAACTTGCTGTATACATCACTGGGCTGTTTTTGAGTGGATGCTACAAACAGGAGGCATGTGGCTTAGAAAGAAATATAGTAACTCTAGCCACATCTAACTTTCAACATGGTAAGGGATGTCACAACAGCCTACATCCACACTGAGATCTTTCTTGCACATTGAAATGACTATAGGCTAGCTGTGCAAGGAGTAAAACGGAGTTGTTGATTTCTCATCAACATATTCCTCAGCGTGCACAGAACTATGACTGATATTATAATTGTTATATGAATATGGGATTTCTAATTAACACTGTTGCCCAATAGACTTTTGTCATGTTTATTTGAGACACAACAACCTTGACTTTCCTCTAATGAAGTTGTAATAGTGTATATGGCTTTCCCCTTTCCATCCTCACAAGAACTCCTTTAAGGAGTTTAGGCAGAGAAATTGTAACTGGCCCAAGTTAACTCAGAGCCCTTCTACACCGCCAGCAATATATCAAGGTGGAAAATCCCGCAATATCTGCTTTGAATTGGGTTATCTGAGTCCACACTACCATATATTCCAGTTCAAAGCAGATAATGTGGGATTTTATTCAGCTGTGTAGAAGGACCCCCAGTGTATTCATGACTCAGTAGGGATTTGAAAGTGGCCTTCCTGAATCTCAGGTCACTAGTTAACAACTGTGTTACACTGCAACTCATAGATTAATTTTTGCTAATTGTAGTGGTTCAGCCTGCACTGGTTCCATTGCCTGAAGTTTCAGTGCTTAATGACTAAGATCCTGCAGACTCACAGGGTCCCGGAAATGGGGATTTTGGAAAGGAGAGTGTTGTTAGCCATGAATAAGCTGAGGATTCTGGGATGGCAAGCCTGTATTAGATGTGCCAGTACAGACAGAGAAAGAGGCTGACAGTCTTGTGTTAGGTTTCCCAAGGGAGTCAAAGTTGAAATGTGAAAACAATGTGTTAATTGGAGATCCAGGGAGGCCTATTTCAATAGAAGGAGTCAGATCTGCCCGCAAAGATATCTGGCCGGGGAGAAGCGCTGCTCTCAATGATTAATTGACAAGAGGGTTCCTCCCGAGTCTTCTCATGGGAAAAGGCATGTGTTTTTGACTATATACGAGAGCAACTGAGATTGTGTCTTCAGAGGAACCAACGTTTGGTTTAACAATTCAAGTTTCTTGTGCCTTGGCTCTGCATTCATGTGGATATCCTTGTAACTTTTCATGCCTTGGATTTAACACTTAAGTATTGTTCCTGTATTTTCACGTGTCTTTGGTTTTGTTGCCCTGAAATATTTTGGATTCACAGACTCTTGTTTCCTTAGGATCTTGTCATGGTTTTAGACATTTCTGTTTCCTGAACTTGATGTTTGGATTCTTGTTTTCCATGTTTAAGTGATTCTTTTTATGGACAATACTCTGTACTACTTTTGATCATTTTTTATCCTATTGCTGAAGCTATTTTTATTCTTCAATAGACTGCTTGCTTATACAGAACTCTGGTGTATGACATTGGTTCAGAGGTGCTTTCCCAGATTTGGTGTGCAACACTAATGTCCAAAGATCTCATTCTAGATTTTGGGTTTTATAGCATGAAAGAGGCAACGTGACATTGAAGCAGGGTCATTGCTTTTGGTGATTGTCTCTAGTGCATGACATCATGTGTGTCCCATCTGTCTTCTCTCCATGATCTCTATTGACAGGAAAACCACCAATAGCTGCCAATCCCATAACCTTTCTATCACCTAGTTTGTCAGCACTGAAGTGACACCAGGGGACAGAATTCTCCTCTATTCCCAATTTCCCTCTTTTACTATTCCAGAGCTGTTTTAAAAAATCTTTACAGTAATTTAGTTCTTGTTTTTTAAATCAACCACTGCTGGAACAGTGAAATTGCCTGCATTAAATAATAAAATAACAATAATACAATTACAGAGCAGCAGAAGTACAGGAAGACTGTGTTAAAAGGATATGCAGAATGGTACCATGGAACAAGGAATTGGTACTATTTCATGAATAGAGAAAGGTGTGATAACAAGGGTGCTCACCCCAGTATGTATCTACTATAACTGCTTGTGTGAGTGAATAGTTCCTTTCCGTGGTAAAGCCTCATGGCTGAGATCTTGAAAGGCTCAGCATAGCATAGTAGTTCCACATGTAGTTCTACGCCAGGCAGAGCCATATACCTTCCCTCCCAGAGTTATCATGCAGCATCTGAACACCTCCACCCCCAAAGTACAGAATGGCCATTGTATGTAGTGGGCAGGATGAGAGATGCATCCACCCATGTTCCTGTTGCCAGTTGCAGAATAATTAGAGTACTGCTGAGTTTTGCTGGGATCCCCAGAAGTCTTAGCTCTGCCATAATAATTATGAATCTGCTATGCCCCTATAGCCATACCATATGCAGCCTGTTTCTGCAATCCTGCCTGCTCCCTATGAAGCAGCAAATGGCTAAGCAGAGGACTTCAGAGACTGTAGGGTAAGTCGGGGGTGAGTTTTTTGGTACTATGGAGGGAGGAAAGGAGTAGCAATTTCCACAGTGCCCCCTAAAATGGCATTTGTTGCTGTAAAGGAAATGTATGTATGCATGTGCCACTAACAGGATGCCAGTCTAAACCATGTTATTAGTTTAATTATAATAACTGGACTTCAAGGTGCCCCCTAGGTTATTTTAAAGGCTTCTTACTCTTAATGTAACCCTTGTACACCACCAGAGTACTTTATATGCAATAAATATTATTACTTGCATGGACTATAGCAGACCTTCCTTGGGCCGAATTAAGTAAACATACACAGAGCTGTGAGAATGGGAACAAATGAAATTTATGATTTCAATGAGAACAGTTTGCACTCTCATAATATTGAATCTACTATTTGCCAAATATATTTGAAATTTGTACTTTCACGCATTGTCATGGCTCTGAGCTCTTTTTGCTTTAGGTTATCCAAGGTCATTCTGTGCTTATATATAACAGAGTCTCATCTGTATCGTTTAACTTCGAGTTTTTGGAAACTGGTTTTTACTCAAACTACAAGAGCCAGAATTGTGGAGGGATGGAGGGAAACATGCACCCAGAATCAAGAAACCAAGAGGACGTGGATCAGAAGTATGATACTTTCAGAGAGAAAAAGGACTTGAGTGACTGAAATTCATTGAATTAATACAGTTATACTCAAAATATATTGTATATTTGTTCAGAATCATTCAATATAATTGCATGAAACATGCTCTGGAAGTGGCAGGCAGATAGTCATATTGGCTGGGGATTGTGGGAGCGGTAGTCCAAAGGAGAAGTTTCCCAAGCTCTGCTGCCTTGGTATACATCTATTTCACAAGCAATGAAACGTTGGCTACAATCCCAAGCATGCTTCTAAGAATTGAGTCTGAGTGAATTGAGTCTCTATTTCTGATGCAAGAAGCCTGGAATCAGAATGTGTGTTTCTGATTACTTTAGCTTGTAATGTTGCTCTTGCTTGCCTTTGCGCGAGTGATGGATGCATCTCAATCAGCCTTGCTAAATTCACATTCGCAGTCACAGATACACAGGCATACTACTGGCTGAGGTTTCACATTTTCTTTATTGTTATTTTAAAAAGATTTATTTCATTTCCAAATATAGATCTAATTTCAGCATATAATTTAAAACTGACCCCTAGTACATGTTACAGAAATAGAACTTCTCTAGACAGACCTTTCTTCTCTTCACAGATTGACCTGGGATGCAAGGCGAGGATGGAAAGGACACCCGTACCCCTCTCAATCCCTTGGCATAAGGGTCCCAAATTAAGGGGAAGGAGAAGCAGGAGGGAAACCCAAAGCAACACATCTTTCTTCTTTAGGAATACATTCCTATGATCATCCATCAGGACAAGTTTCCTTATAGAGGTTTCTCTGTCAGACAAAGGAATGAGACACTGACAAGGACCTCCCTGAGCTGGGCAGTAAACTCTGCCTGTTATTTGAGATAAAGAACATAAAATACTTTGCCACCTGCTAAGAAGCTCTAAGGAGCTGTATTTAGAAGAGAGCTACATAAAGGGCTCAGGCCATGGATATATAGCTATAAGTGCAGTAGAGGAAGTCGCAAATGGGGGCATTGCCTGTTGCAGAGAAAAAAATCTACCTGCTCGTTACATTTTTTTCAGTCCTCCAGCTCCCAGCACTGATGGGTTATGGTGTGTGCCTTTGAGTAATTTCCCATTTAAGGCAATCCTGTTATGGGATTTTCTTGACAATATTTATTCAGAAGAGTTTTGGCTATTGCCTTTCTCTGAGGCCAAGAATGTGGTTTGCTCAACACCCCCCAGTTGAATGTATTGTCGAAGGCTTTCATGTCCAGAATCACTGGGTTGTTGTAGCTTTTTCAGGCTATATGGCCATGTTTTAGAAGCATTCTCTCCTGATGTTTCACCTGCATCTGTGGCAGGCATCCTCAGAGGTTGTGAGGTCACAATCTTTGAGGATGCCTTCCATAGATGCAGGTGACACGTCAGGAGACAATGCTTCTAGAACAGTGGTTCTCAACTTGGGGTCCCCAGATGTTTTTGGCCTTCAACTCCCAGAAATCCTAACAGCTGGTAAACTGACTGGGATTTCTGGGAGTTGTAGGTCTCAGGTTGAGAACCACTGTTCTAGAACATGGTCATAAGCCCGAAAAACCACCCAGTTGGCGTCCATAGTCAGGAGGGTCCTAGTCCAACTCCCAAAACTATTGTGCCATACTGGCTCTGCAGTAACCTAAAACTACTGAACATTTAGAAATAGAATTTAGGCATCCTGGGGGCAAGGGGCAGGGAAATTCCCAAAGGAACGTGAAAACAGCAAATAGGAAATTTCTAGATGTGAACAATTTTCGAAGTCACGTTCTCTGCAGTGCTAGAAATTTAGAGACTGTTGGAAAATATCATAGGGGCAAAGTTATTATTTGAGGGGGCAATTTCCTCATTCAACCCCCCCGCCCACTCCACTCCTAGCCAGTCCTGAAATCCAGTACAGTTGCTTCCCTTTCATTCCCCTGGCCCTTTATATTATCTCTTGAAACTGATCTGCAGTCTAATCTGCAGACAGTTAATAAATAGATGTATAAATAAAAAAGACTGTTGGGTTTGGCCCACACCGAACTAATAATCAAACAAATGGCAAAGTAGCAAACAATTATCCACAATTATCCACAGGGTAACTGTGAATGATTTTTTTCACAGCGTTTAAAATGCTGCTTGATAGACTGCAAAAAACCAGTGAGCTTAAGGTCCCTTCTCCCCTTTCTTCCATTTTTCATCATGGGAACCTGGATCACGACTCCCAGATTCTTTAGGATATGTTACCACATACCTCAACCTCCACATGTCCTCAAGGCATTCTTAAAATTCTGTGTGATCTAAAGGCTACCCAATTCTATTGTGATTGGTGGGAAAAGACTCACAGACTGCACCTATACTCCCCTTCCT
Organism: Anolis apletophallus; assembly: GCA_030556195.1. NCBI lineage: Eukaryota > Metazoa > Chordata > Lepidosauria > Squamata > Anolidae > Anolis > Anolis apletophallus. The sequence goes on along the minus strand of JARBWK010000001.1, from coordinate 58,955,391 downwards.
CATGCTACACGTTACTCCTGTTTGGGAGCCATTGCAGTTGTTCTTACCAAAAACCCATGGTCTGTGGGGCTTGCAGTCTTAGGCACACACACAATGTGTTGGGGTTGGTTGACTGTGCTTCTGTTAGATCCATGCCACAGATCAGTAAAACCTTGCTGAAATCAGCTGGATGGCAGTAAGAAGCTAATCTAGTTCCCATTTTTGATCAGCAAATGAGGTCCTCTCTCCATTTCTTTTTCTTTTTAGCTGGACACCATAATGTAGAAACAGCCCAAATACCCTGAGTTGCAAAGTTGGCAGTATGTTTCCTCCCCAGCTCAGGTAGGTCTTCTGGCACCCATTCCCTCTTCACTGTGAAACATAAAAATATATACACTATACAGAGTTACTGGGCGCAACAACAAATACATTAAAAAAGATCTACTCTTATATACAGTATTTATAAAAAGCGAATTGATGAGCCACCACCCCAGTACAAAAATACACATTTCTTATTTTATGCCCATTATAGTTATTAAACTCTAGAAATAATCATTTGTGGACTTTAAAATGATTCTTGCAACCCCTGTAAAAATATTCACCTTGGTTTATTAGTTCCCCTCCCTACCCACCCCAGCTTTGAAATTCATAAGGTGCATTTTCTGAATAAAAATATTTTGTTTTTTCTTTTAACAAAGAATCTTTCTTCATGGCTTTTGGCAAAAAAGAGTAGAAGGTGTCAGACATATTGGGGAAGATTGCAAAAAAAATATCTGTGGACTACAAGTCAGGCTAGATTAGCTCAAGATAGTATGAAATGTTTCTTTTTTAACTCTTCAGCTTCGATCCCTGAACAAATTTACATGGAAGTATGTGTTTCCATTTAAAGGAAATTTGCTTTCATAACAGTGATTGAAAATCACAGACATCACACTGCTTTAAAAAAAAATCGCAGTATTCCAAGAGCAAAATGTTAGAGTGTGTGATGCAGGTCAGATACCGCTGCCTTTTTAAAGGAAAGCATTTTATGCCAAGGCTGTTGAGTTCAATGGAACCTCTTTGAGGATTGTTGCAGGAGGGCAGGGCATCAGACACAGGATGCAGGGGCATTTGATCTCCAAGTGCAAATGTTGTTCAGTGTGTGACTTCACTGCCATCAACATGTCAACGGTATTTGTGTCCTTTTATGCTGAAAGAAGGCTAATATGCTGAAAGAACTCTATTGGCATATTTGAGGCTAACTGGGAAGAAGCATAAATTTGCTTCATCAACCTTGAAATGTCTTTTTTCCACATAGCCCCCAAAATGTTACAAAATCTCTCCAACTATGTTCCTCAGAGTATTTTTTATTATTTAAAAATGCTTCCCTGCTGCACAATTTCTGAATATGACCGAATGATGCCACATTAGCCTTTTAAGGTGCAGTTATACCCACAAGTTACAGCAGGGTGCAGTGTAGTTTCATGAAGTGTTAGGATATCTCTGTGCAAAACACAGCAGTTATTGCAGCAAGTTACATAGATCGCTCCTGTGTATCACAAAAACTGGCCAAATCCTACCGTTCAACAATGCTGTGACACACAGTTGTCCCAAATGTGCAGTTCAGTAAGGAGAGAGCACTTCCCTGTGCATGGAAAATGAGAGATTGTTTTTGCACACAGAAACCCACATGGGCTGCAGCTGTTATGCATGGCCAACAGTCCCATATGAACTGGCAAAGCAATGGTTTCATCTATCCGCATCTGACAAAATAGATAATCAATAGGAATTTTCTAAGTTCTCCAGTCAATAGTATACTTCTGCTGCTACTTCCTCACACTAGAGAATGAATCCACTTTAAGTTCGGTTTCTACCTCTTGCAAAATTCTGGGGTTTGTAGTTTAGTTAAAGGCTCCTCCCTAAACTACAGGCCCTAGAATTCTGCAGGAGGCAGCAACTGGATTTAAAGTGGATTCATTCTCTAGTGTGATGAGGTTACTGAAGATACCACAGATTGACCTGAAGGACAAAATAAATTCTGAGATAGGTTACCTCTCTAGGAATTTTCTAGGTCTTCTGGGGCAATTCTGTAATCAACTCCAGCCGAAGCCATTCATTTCATTAGAGTTATCTATCACCAGAAAGATATCCCCCATAGATGCTAGAGTTGTACTGCAATAATAAAATTGAGGTCCGAATGTTTTAATCTCAGGCTTTCTGCTGTATCGTGGACCTTCCCTTCTTTTCTGAGACTTTATTCCAGAAATATAGTTGATTTACTGGATCAGCCCACTTAAGGATCCTGCTCTTAATTAGTCTTGGAACAAGGAAATACAGCCGCCCACTCCAAGTGCTTAACAACAAGAAATCTTTCCAATTGTATCCATTAAATATTTTAAGCTACCAATCTCACCGTTTGTACTTATTGAAAGAGAATATTCATGCTGAAAATCAACTTGGCTTGTCTCCTGGAAGACCAAATTTCTTGCTCAGATATGGTTCAAAGAGCTTTTGCTGGTACACAACAAGTGATGAAACCCTCAATTTATACAATATATTATTTTATATATATCTTAAGAATAAGATTTTGGTAATCCCTAGAGAAAAGTGCACTTCAAATTTTCACAATATTTTGATGGGGTAATACTGCCTCAGGATTCAAAATAAAAGTGAATTTAATCTCTTCAGCATCACTCACAATGAAGAGATTTTTTCCTTTCCCGTTAAACCCATGGAACTTTTACATGGAAGCTATGGGGAAAGTTCTTTAGTGTCATGGGAAGCAAATATGGTAATTTTGCCAGCATTACAACCAGCTCTGCATTTATGGGATTGCCTTTCCTCCTCTCCACCAGCCCTCTGTGTCACCTGAAAACCTGTTCCAACTGTTTTCTCAGCCCCCCAGAGCATGTTTTGAAGATGTGCAGGAGGAGGCAGGTTAAGCTATTGTCTTTTTTTTCCTTGGAAGGAATACAATAATTTCCTATGCTTCATTTTCACAATTAAACTCGGAATTATTGCTTCTTTTTCTCTTGCTATCACTCCTGATTTTGAAGAGGATCAAATGACTCTCTCTTTGTGTAACAATGCATCAATCATGCCTTCCACCTTCAATTGTGCTGGGAACTCACAGCCATGACTGGACAGCGACTGGAGCTGAGGAGAAGAGCTATTCTTGCTGTGCATAGAAGACCCCTCCACTTCCATCTATTGGCCAGATTTCCTCTAAGTAACAGGATATATTTTCCTCTACTGGAGATCCTTGAGGGAGTCAAAATGAACATAATTGGGCCACATGGACAAATAGTCTGACCTGGAGGAGAAAGCATACTAATAGGCACACCATTGAAAAACATTGGGCGACTTAACCTTCCCATCTTCTTTACTTAGTCCAGGAGCAGGAACAGCATGGTCCTGGCTCCAATGTAGTTACCAAGGATGTTTTGATAGCCCTCATCTCTCCAGAAAGCCTAGACTCTCCCACTCTTTTCCTGGAGGAAAAAGGGGGGAATTACCTCTCCTAAAAGCCTTCAGGAGATGGAATTTACTTTTAAATAACTTACAGAGCTTCCTTATACTATTTAACTTTTTTTAAAGGATTCCTGCCTCCATAGCAGACATGGTCTTCAGCTAACTTCTGGTTTGGTTTTTCTAATTCTGGCTGCCTTAGAAACCCTTGGAGGGAGACCCAGGGGCCAAAAACTGTTGCTCGCCCTGGTTTAAGCTTCATCATGCTTTTTTAACACACCCAATAGCTTCTTACATATGTCTCCTCTTCCTCAATTTATGGGTAGATCTAGGAATAAGAGGCTTAAACATTTCAGAATGATGCACATCAATGTGGATCTTAAAGTTCATCTCTAATGGGGGTGGAGGAGAATAATTTTTCCTCATTTTTTAAAATGACAAGATTAAAGAGAAGGAATAGGAAAGAGTAATTATTTCTTTCTAAGTTGTTCACAGATGCACTGAATATTCATCTAATTTATGCCAAGAAAAAACCAATTTCATGAAGGCAGCTATATAAATACAATTCCATTGGAATCTCATGGAATAAACAGAAGTAAAAGGTAATATAAGTATGTACAAATAAACGAAAATTATTTAAAAACCATTAAAATTAGCAGCAGTTAAATGCTTACAAGTGGTTAGACTTTTGGGCCACTTTAGTAGAAAGGCTACATTTCCCAGTAAGTATAGCCTCTTCTAGTAGATGGGGGACAGAGGCCACTCTGATACATTTAGAATCAAGGAGGGAATGATCTCTCAGCTGGAAGGATTTGATAATTGGTAACAATTGGTTCAGGATGTAAGAGCCTTAGACACAAAAGCCTCATAATGGTAACATTTCCAGTGAAATGAATTGAGGGGAATCTTATGTCACCAAAAACAGGCCAACCCTCTAACCCAAATTCAAGCCCCGTTCTCTCCAAAGAAGGAAAAACCATGTGCATCAGCAAATCTCCTACCTTCAACAATCCATGTATCTGAAGTATCACTGTACCTGTCCAGCTGACTTCAGCTGTCTAAGGAAAACTGAATACTGACAATGGGCCTAGGGAAGGTAGCACAAACCAAACTGATGGTAGCTCAAAAAGGTGGAAACACCTACACCATTTCCTGGCATCAGCCATCTTGGTTGGAGTAGAAGCAGAGTGTGGTCCACATATGGAAACTGGCAACACTCACCTTGTTATTACACTAAACAATGAACTGTCCTGAGAGAGGACCACTGATCATAAGGCTTTTGAGGCTCTTGCAGAAGAAAAACTAAGTTTGAGTGAGAAAATCCACCAAGAAATAAAGGCTGAAGAATGACATCTGAGAGGGACGGAAGCCCTACAGTCAAAGTCATAGAAGGCCTGGAATATGATATCAAAATATATTAATATTATATATTCCCAAACAATATTCCATAATAATATCCTGTCCAAAATGTATTCATTTCATACTTTTTGCCTCTACTTGGGAAACCTGCCATTTCTTCCAGCCAGCTGTGAATCTCAGGTGAGATCTCTATACCTAGGTTCTTTAGCCACCCTTCCCATCATCTTCTGCTGCTGACTCCCCAGCCCCCTCAGTGTGGCCAGCCATACTTGACATACAGGGCTGGATGTGCTTCTCATGGCAGCTTCCCCCTCCCCCCACTCAACCCCTCAGAAACGGACTGTTTCCCCAGTTTATGTATTCATTGGCCATTGGTCTGACCCATCCCAGACCTGGAGATAAAATCAAATGCTTCAAAGAGTTAGAAACAGGTTTCTGATCAGGTCCAGCCTGCAGCATCACCTGGCTCAGCATGGATGTAAGGACCAAGTAACAAAACAGCACCCCCAGCTCAGAACGGAGCAAAGGACTACATTACATTACAGTACTAGTGGAGGTGGAGGGGGGCAGGAAAGGTATCCAAGCCAGCTTAGTTTCCCAAGGTGTTGATCCACATCACAAGGTTCTGGGCCCTGCCTTGTTAGTGGCTGCCTCCGCTCTTCCCACCACCAGTGGCCCAGTCAAAGATGATAAAGCTGAGGCTCATGATCATGAACATCACACCAAGGCACGCAAAGAGGGCTGCCTGTGAAAAGAAGAAATGTGGGTGAAGAGATGATCACACACAGAGCCATGGGAATATCAAAGCAAAGTTGGTCACCTATGACAACCTAGTCTTACTGCCTCTCCAAGAAATATTCACTGTTCCCTGGCAAGTCTGCCAATTTTTGGTGCAGTCCATGACTTGAAGGCATTTCACTCCTAAAAGAAAATGGTCTCCCAGAAATGCATGAAACATGTATGTATACAAACCGCTTTGAGCCCCCTTATGGAGAGAAAAAGCAGCATATAAATAATAATAAAGTAATAATCCCGATTTCATATTTTGCATAAGTTTTGAATGTGCTACCCAGACATTCCAAAACATATGCCAAGACTACATGCCCATGCCAATGATACCTTACTGTTAGCTACTGCCCATTTATTGGGAGGAATAATTTGTTCTATGCCAGAAGTGTCAAATCTCTGGCCCTCCAGATGTTTGAGACTCCAACTTCTAGAAGCCCTAGCCAGCTTGTCCAGTGGTCAGGAATTCTGAGAGCTGAAGTCAAAAACACCCGGAGAGCCAGAAATTTGACACCACTCATCTACACTCTGCAAATGTGAACCATTCGTACTGTAGCCCTGCTGCGATAGCAACTAAGGGCCCTTTCACACAGCCATATAATTCAGAATATCAAGGTAGATAATCTACAATATCGTCTTTGAACTGGATTATTTGAGTCCACACTGCCATATAATCCAGTTCAATGTGGATTTTAGAGCTCAAAAATGCAATTGACATTTAAAAATAGGCATCAATGGACACTATTTAGATATTGGTTTAGAAAGATAATTGCTGACTATAGTCTCTTTTGACTCCCTCACAAATTAACAATGTATACGTGTGAGAGAGACAGTGTGAATGTTGGACTATGAATCTAAAAAGTGTTCAAATACCTATTCAGCTTTGCAAACATTCTGGGTGGCTTTGGACAATTCACACACTCTCAGCCTTAGAGGAAGATAATTGCAACACCACCCGCCCCATGATAGGGCCAGCAAAACTTGGAAATAGCATGGAGTCACACAACACACATACATCACATCACAAGACTGTGTGCGCACACATTCATGTGGCCAGGTTGTATTTTTTATATTTTACGTACCACTATCTTGGGAGGGGATTTTGGTGGCTCCGTCTCATTCGGCATGATTCGGATGTAGAATATTGCTGGGAAGATGAATATTAGGCAGGGAGCCGAAGTGGCACCTGAAGAGATCAACAGAACATGTGTGTTTATAGGAAGCCTAGAAAGGGAAGACACACATGCCCATCCCACAGCCCTTCCTTAGTGGATTTTCCTAGGTAACAGCATTAACAAGCTGTGTTGACAGGACATTTGCCCTTGCCCCACATCCCTAATGAAGTCCAGACACATGGTTGATTTACTCATGACACATATAGATAGGACATCTACTATTCTATCCAACAGTTTTACTTGAAGATTCCAAAATGTTCCATTTTTGTAATCCTATAGTCATACTTCAACAAAAGCAAAAACAAAAACCAGAAAAGGACAGGAAAGAAAGGGGGAAAGCCAAACTGAGCAAACATAAACCTGTGTTGGGAAATATCTAAGAAACGATCATCAATTCTAAAACAAACATGGTTTATGCATAGGAAAGGTGAAGTGTCATGAGTAATAAGATGGTGAATAAAGGGAAGACTCACCAATCAGGCCAAAGATGCCCAGGATGGAAGGAGCAAAAATGACAAGCAGGTTAATTGATGTCAACAGCACAACCGCAATGATAGTGTGTCGTATCCAGCAGAAGTCCTTGTCTTGGAAGAGCATCTGCTGAATTGCACGGCGCACCTGGCAGACAGAAAGAGAGACTACTGTCAGATTCACCCCCTTCAGGAATAGATCATAACTCTTAAGTAAACATACTTCAGTTCAAGCCTAACTTGTCCCCTTGCTCCACTAGTTAAACAAAATCTTCTGGTTTAATATAAAATTCTAGTGCTCATTTCCAAGCTGCCTCTCGATGAACTCTTGACTGCTTTTCTCCATACTTCAGCCAATGCTCTATTTCACAATCAGTGGGAAAGTCATTGCAGATTATCCATGTTTTTGATTAAAATGGAAGCCCTACATGTACTTTACGCTAGCACTGTGGTGGCTGCCGGGACCTCCTCTCCACAACATCTTGTTCCCTTGGTTAACACACTGAGTTAAGCAGCGCATACATACATCTTGTGCAGTTGAATCTGACCCATTCTACATATGCACAGGAATGGCTAAATATGCTGGATGAGGCTGAATTTCCTTACCATGACACTGGGATAACATAGACGGGTAGTTCTGTTACAATAACCATAAAACATTAATGCTTTATTCTCCTACTAGATTTTCTACAGCTATTTAGCAGAGCTTAGAAAGGTGTTTATTTTTTTACAACAGTTCTTAGAATCCCCTGTGAACCTGGCCACTGGGGATTCGAGTTCAAAACATAAATTCCCCAAGCTTTAGTGTTTAGATTTGTTTCTTATTTCCTTCTGCAGACAAGGTATATAATTCTGGTAGAAATGTGAAGTGACCCCGATATTAATGGTATATAGACTGAACTCTGTTGACATTTATTTTTTCACTGAGCTCCCAGTTAGAGTGGTATACAGTCCAGGATTGGACTTTATGTGCTAGATTTGTTTTTTGGTATGCAGCATAGGGAAATCCTGACCCCTTGTTCATTATCCATCAGTTTGCTGAGCATACCGGAAAGAGAACAATGGGCACAGTCAATGTCACTGCTGTCAACACAGCCACCCGCACGCATAGGATCAGCACATCAAATGGGTCGACTCTGCTGTAGGTGTGGAGCAGCTCTGATTCCACCTGGCCTAGAAGGAGCAGACAAGAATGTGACATCATTACTGATTAGGTCTCAGCATGGAAAGTGTTTGTATCACACAATCACTCCTTAGAAAAGCAGGTTATACATGCTATATTCCTGCACCAAAACGTGAGGATGCAATGGTATAGAGTTTAATGGTACAGAGATGATATAGGTTGCAATGGTATAAAGAGTTTGAAAAGGTTACTTTTTGGACAACAGCTCATGGAATCCACAGCCAACATGGCCATTAGAGATAAAGTCCAAAAATAATTAGTTTTCTATGGTCTGGATCCTATACACATTAGTATAGGAGTGAATCATATTAAATGCATAAAGTGTAGTTGCATAGGATTGGTAGAATATTGAAATATTATGAACAGTTTGTAGTAAATGGTCTTCATGATGAAATCATCTAGGGAAAAGGATGATATGGGATCACTTAGGGCTTGTCTAATCTGACAAAAAAAACCCCTGTTTGATACCACATTTCCCAGTCCACAGTGACCCCATTAACACCACCTACATCACACACATCATGGTAACATCGCCATAACATGTTTCCCCTGGTGAACTCACTTCTGTGTAAGAGAGCAATTCATATCTCTCAACCTTTGCATATCCTCACGTAACTTCAAGACTTGACTATTGTAATGCCCTTTATGTTGGCCTTCCCTTGTCGGTGACCCGGAGACTTCAACTAGTACAGAATGTGGTGGCCAGACTCCTCACGGGAACTCCCGTGAGGAACGTTATAACACCTGTTCTATACTGACTGCATTGGCTTCCGGTCAAGTTCCGTATTACTCACAAGGTGCTGGTTCTAACCTTTAAGGCTTTGCATGGTCAAGGGCCAGCATACCTACGAGAACACCTCTCTTCGTGTCGACCCTTGAGATCACCTCGATCAGACCACCAGAATCTATTACAGGTCCCAGGCCCTAAGGATGCCCATTTGACATCAACCCGGCATAGAGCTTTTTCAGTGATCGCCCCATCACTTTGGAACACCTTCCCTCCTCAGAGCCACCCGTGATCCAAAAGACTTTCGCACGGCTTGTAAAACGTGGCTGTTTGAGAGGGCGTTCGGCTGAGAACTGTTAGACTGTTAATTGTTTTTAGATGTTTTTAGATGCTAATTGTTTTAGATGTTTTTAGATGTTAGATACTTTTAGATGTTTTAGATGTTCAGGTAATTATTAGCTGTGTGTTTTTACTGTAAATCCCCCAGAGCCATCTGGAATGGGCGATTAATAAATCCCAAAATAAATAAATAAATAAATAAATAAAATCTCTATTTTTCACATGGCAGTGGCTGCTCCACATTCTCCCCAACGTTGTCATGTATGCAAATGTATGTTTTCCCTGTTAAGCATGAGTGCCCAAATGCTTATTTTCTTAAACAAAATAATGTCAACCATGTTGGCAAATTGAACATTCATACTGGGAAAGAACCAATTCCTAGTGGAAATGATCAGGTTATCACCTGGCTCAAGTCACCTCCCTCCAACCAGTTTCACCCCCTACTATCTTCTCCTCTTACTCCATAGGGATGCTTGGAGGACCGGTTGCATGCCAAAAATTCCAGGTTTTCTTGGAAATGATGAGGCAAGGTTGGTTTTTTAAACTATATTAAAGTGCAAATATTTGCATTGCAAGTTAATTGTCCACAGCATTGTGTGTCTGGATTTCAGCAACTATGAAGTGAGTACATTTTTTTATCAATGTAGACAATCATTATAGACAATCAATGTAGAAAAACCTTTAGAAGCTATATCGTATGACTCTTGGCTCTTTAAAATGTAGAAGAACTTACTGGCATTTTTATAATGGTGACCACTAACAAATGGGTGGGGCATCAGCACAGTATCTTCACAAATCTGAATCAGTGGGTGAGTGCTATGTTCTAAGGACATAAGCATGCGGCTTCAGTGGCTCTTTGTGATAACCCCATTGCTCCCCACCCACCTTTATGTCATTTGATCCCCTAGTGGCGGGGACTTACCATAGAAAGTGAGGTAGCCAAAAAGAGCAGCCAGGAAATACATGACATACATGACAGTGATGGAGATGTTGGAGATGCACTGCATTTTCTTCTTGGATGGACTGAAGAAGACATGCATTAACACAGTGAGGAGAAGCATTCTCGACAGTTTTAAAGCACATGCCCCCCCTTTTTTTGCTGAAATCTGTTTTTCTTCACATTTCATTCAAGTCAGAAATAAATATATAACAAAAAGAGCCAAGATTGGAAAGCATCCCAATCCAGTCTGTTAAGTCAAATTATGCAAGGCCACATCAGTTGATAACATAGTACCAGCTGTGGTCCTTAGCAAGCATCAATTACTCTGAGTACTGAGAATGGGTATGCCAGGAACTCAAAGAAAAGAGCCTTAGAAGTACAGTAACACTATAAAACACTACGTTTGCGCCTTTATTCTAGAGAGCCAATCAAATAAGCCATTTGCTGACCCATTTCTTGGCTTGGAAATGCAATGTTATACAGAGAATCCATTAAAATTCACCTGATATATGAAGCACACACATCTACACAAGGCAGGTGCATATAGGTTATTCCATTGTCCCTCCCAGTTTCATTCACCTCCTCTTAGCCTTCTCAGTGTACATATTTTAGCATATGCTCAAATACTTACTCTTTTAGTTCAGTATAAATAGGTAGGACCTCAGGGTGACACACAAAAGCAAATGCCATGATAGGGATGGTATAAGCTGTCTGCAAGACAGAAGAGGTTAGATATTACAGAATTGTTGAATAGTTTCTGTCATTCCCCCCTTGCCCCGGATCCTAAGGCTGTAGCCATGCAGCTTTTCAACTTCTACAAGAAGCACTGATGTGGAGAAATACCAATTAGTAAACACCTCACATTAATGAATATTCTCCTTCACTATGTCCACTTTGGCATGTCGTAAAGATGATGAGCTCCCAAAAGATATGTTCTAGCAAACTCTACCAAGTTCTACCAGATAAAGCTGAATGTCTGTTTCCCAAGGACCATAAATAGGGAGACATCCATAATCAGAAAGTTTGTCACTATGGCTCATTCACATTGCAGAATTATAGTGCTACTATTCCACTTTAAATGCTATGATTCACTGTTTACAGAGGGAATATAACACAATTCTCAGCCAGAGAGTTCCTCTGGAACCTCCCCAAACGACTATGGGAGTAAAGCGAAATAATAGTGTTATAATTATACAGTGTGAATGGGCCCCAAGCAATGATATGGGCACAACAAATATGAATACATAGTAATGTGAAATAAGGGGATCTGTGTTAACAGAAGCACTACCTGTACCAATGAAATCTACATGTATTAGCAACTTCCATGAGCAGAAGGAATGGAGGCAAGTATTACTAGTGGGAGCTGGGCTCTCATTTGAGTAGAATTGTGTGTTCATATAATCACCACCTTCCATCAGTAGGCAAAGACTTTTATTTCTGAAATACTTTTGAGAATTAAAGGCTTTTGAAGAAATAGTTTAGAGACTATGCTGCACTATTTTAACTGTATTTGTTAAAACTGCTTTCCAGCATTTTAAACTGTTTTTAACTGTTTTAAGAATTATTCATATGGTAATTGTATTCAATTTTAATGTTGATTTAAGGTATTTTTTTAAACTACATTGTACTTGTTTTAATTTGTAAGCCACTTTGATCCTTGCTTTGGAGGAAAAAGTTGGAATGTAAATAAAGAGAATAGCAACAACAATCACACTTTTATAGCCACTCTTACAACAGCCAGTAGGGTAGTCAGGAAGTGTTTGGCTCACATTCCCAATTTGATACTGCTCCCAGCTTCATTCAGCTATCCTTTGACTTTTCTAGCGCTGCACAAGTTATCTGGAACCAGCTCCTTAAATTTCATCCCTTACAATCAAAATCATCTCCTCCGTCCCTCCCTGAGTTTTAAAAATTGTTGTTTCATTGTTTTATCCCACTCCCACCTTCCCCTCCTTGTACATGCAATTTATACAGCAAACTACAGAAGTTACATTTGAAATATCAATCCCAGTTCTTAATTTTTCCACTTCACATCTTAGCACATTCTCTAAATAATTCTTAACTGGTTCCCACATCCTCTTAGTTATTGTAACCTTTTCAATTTTATCTATATTGTTCCAATTGCAATTTGTTATTTCCACATTTAACAAGGAGCGGGTTGCGGTGCAGCTGGTTGGGAGTCAGTTGCATTAAAATCACTACTGACCAAAAGGTCATGAGTTCGAAGCCAGCTCCAGTCAGAGTAAGCTCCCGACCATTTGTCTAGCTTGTTATCGACCTTTGCAGCCCAAAAGACAGTTGAATCTGTCAAGTAGGAAATTTAGATACTGCTTATGCAGGGAGGCTAATTTAACTAATTTACAATGCCATAAAAATCTCCAGCAATGTGCAAAATAGCAAGGAAGTACTCAATCGGTGTCATAAGCGGACAGTGAAGCAACAGCTCCCCTGTTGGCCAGAATTCGAAGCATACCTTCATGAAGCTGGAAAGTTAACTAGCCTCTGTGTGTCTCTATATGTTGTGTGTCTATGACTTTGAATATTTGCCATGTATATGTGCATTGCGATCCGCTCTGAGTCCCCTGCAGGGTGAGAAGGGTGTAATATAAATATTGTAAATTTAAAAAAATTAACTATATACTTATGCCAATTTGTCAGTCTCCATTTTGTCTTTACTTTCCAACCCCTCGCTAAAACAATTTGTGCACATGCTATTAATTTGTCAACCAATTTTTCTTTTTGTATATTTTCACTCCTCTTATCTTTGCATGTAGTACATTTCTATTAACTATTACTATTTGCAATTTTAACATTGTATTGATTTCGCCTTCAATCCTCCCTCCCTGAGTTTTCCCCTTCAAAATTTTCTTCTTCCCAGTCTTCTGAAGCCATCATATTCACATGTTTTCTGTTCTGTACTTACTCCATTCTTACTACTACACACTAGAACACAAGGGGGAGGGTGATGCGATATTGCAGATGTCATGCTGTGAATTGTGTTTTCATAACACAATCATCTGTGGGCCAATTTAGCATGGCTCTTTTGTTAATATGTTACATCTCTGTCAGTCTGGTCCACTTCCATCAGATACATTTGGTGTCATGTCTACAGTTTGTACTGTGCCTCGCCTCTGTGTTGGCTCCATAACCATAGAACCATTTAACTGAGATAAAAGGTCAGCAGTAACTGTCAAGGACAAGCAGGCATAGGCAAGCTTGTGGTCTTCCCTATGCTTTTGTTTACAATGCTCATCAACCCCAGTCAGCAAGCTAGATGGTAAGGGGTGATAAGCACTGTAGTTCTAAACATATAAGTGGAGTGTGGATTTAATAATTTACTAAGTTTGATATAAATCTGTAGCATATTAGTACACATTAAAGTATTTATTATTGAAGTTAGTCAGATCATGAACCCACTCCACCAACCTGAGAGTTGAGCGTGAACAAACTTGCAGAACAGATCTCTTCATTGGTTTCCTCCATGACCGTGTTGTCATTCTGATAGCTGCTTGTGCTGACCGGGGTATAATTCATGTTGCTTGTGCCATTGTCTCGGTCTGGAAGTGGGCAGGGAATCTGGAACCTTTTGTAAATGACCTAAAGTGGACACAAGATACCATCAGTTGAGCCCTGTAGTCAGTTCTGAATGACTGTCAATCTAAGGAAAAATATAACTAGGCTGAGTCAAAATCAGGCAAGTGAAGACCCTAGGCGCTGAGGTCTTGGTATCACAAAGTAATACCGCTTCTTTGCTTGCACCCCTTGTCGGGAGGGAATGCAAGTAGCACATCAGAATGGACTTGCCCTAATGCCCCTGGCTTGTATTCTGTAAAATAACACAGCCACACATATTTATAAGACTGTAAGAGTTGTTGAAAGCTTTCATGGCCAGAATAACTGGGTTGTTGTAGGTTTTTCGGGTTGTATGGCCATGTTCTAGAAGCATTCACTGCCTACCTCTGAGGATGTCTGCCATAGATGAAGGCAAAACATCAGGAGAGAATGCTTCTAGAACAGGGCCATACAGCTCAAAAAACCTACAACAACCCACTGTGAGAGTTGCAAAAAGGAATATTTTCTTGTTTGATTCCCTTGGGGTATTGTTCTTATGAGGAAAATAATGCAAAAGCCATCATTAAGCATGAGCAAGAGCGAATTTTTAATCAAAGCGATGTTCAAACTGAAATCCATAGGATATTGTTTAGTTTATCTAAATTTAGAACTAATCCTGCCTTGGAGCCTTGTAGCAGCTTGAGGAAACAGTCAGAGGTAACAGGTATCCCATCTGTTTTTGGACTTACACCCCCTTCCCAGTTAATTGTCTATCTAAGAAGCCTCCATTTGGGGTTCTAGCCTCCTCCTGTCACTCTACATACTTACATGCAACTTCATTGCCTAAAAATAGATCAGTGTTGCTGACAAGGAGAGAGAGAATGCTGTTACATGCCTTTCTTTAGCGGTTACTATAAGGGCTGGGGGGCAGCTCCCTTTCAATTCACTGTGACAGTCCAACAACACTTGCAAAACACAGGACCCATCGGCATTGTGAATTAAAATACTGATTATCTGCTTTGAACTGGGTTGTATGGCAGTGCAGACTAATATAACCCAGTTCAAAGCAGCTAATCTGGATTTTATATGGCAGCGTAGATGGGGCCTCAGCCACCCAGGTTTAGCAGCAGCAGGAGCATCCAGACATTGCTTCTTGCCTGGCTAATTGGTTTGTGAATGCAGACCAGAGAAGGAGATAATTCAAGTGCAGATTCATTGGCCTGGCTTTGTTAAGGCCCAATTCTATAGCAAAATGACTATGTCATGTCAGCAAGAACTCCCTTTTCACTTATTCTGGTAATACTACTTTTTGAAAGTCACAATCTTCTTCCAAGGAGCTCAGGATAGCTTCATTTCTCCCCACCCTGACTTTGCCATGAAGCTAACTTTGCATAACAGCTGTCCCCCTATATCTATGGGTTCTGCATCCAGATTCAACCACCTATGGTTTGAAACTATCCCCATCCTCCACTCAATCCCCAAAGCAAACCTTCATTTTGCCATTGGATATAAAGGACTCAATTTTACTACCCAATTGTATATAATGAGGCTCGAGCATCCGCTGATTTTGATATTAGCAAGGGCAAAAGGGGCGGGATCCTGGAACTAATCCACAGAACATACCAAGGGATCACTGTATGATGATCCTATGAACCCTGAATCATAGAATCATTGAGTTGGAAGAGACCTCGCAGGCCATCCAGTCCAACCACCTGCCAAAAAACAGGGAAATCACATTCAAAGCACCCCCAACAGGTGGCCATCCAGCCTGTTTTTAAAAGCTTCCAAAGAAGGAGCATCTACCACACTCCAGGGCAGAGAGTTCCACTGCTGAACAGCTCGCACAGTTAGGAAGTTCTTCCTCACGTTCATGTGGAATCTCCTTTCCTGTAGTTTGAAACCATTGTTCCACATCCTAGTATCCAAGGAAGCAGAAAACAAGCTTGCTCCCTCCTCCCTATGACTTCCCCTCACATATTTATACATGGTCATCATGTCTCCTCTGAGTCTTCTCTTCTACAATGTAAACATGCCCGGCTCTTTAAGCTGATAATCAACTGCTCTGTTAAGCTCTTGAAAACTCAAAACCAAAATTTCCTTGACTGGTGGTTGTATTCACCTATGGGACAGTTTCTAGCTTTTCCTACTACTTTCCATTTTCCTCAGGTTTATTCCAAGAAGTCAGATCATCTTATGAAATGTCCAAAGTACAACTGACTCCGTTTAGCCATTTTCACTTCTAATGAGCATTCAGCCTTGATTCTCTATAAAACAAATTCATTTAGAAATTTTAGCAGTCCATGGTATTGGTAGAACTCTTCATTTGCTCCACAAATTGTAAGGGGTTGATCTTCCTGTGAAATTCTGACCTCCATATTTAATTGCAGTATATAATTTACATGTACCTCTCCGTTGACACCCCCTTGTAGTGGGGGAGAGGCTTGCGTACCCTAATGAAATTGTGAGCTATCCTGGCGGTGGCATAATAGCCACTGGTAGGGCCTCCCATGCCAGACAGGTCACAACTGAAGGGTCTGACAAAGAGTGTCAATGGCAGGGTGGGCTCTCTAGCCTTTTGGTAACCATCCTAAGCAAAGGAAAACTCTAATTTCAAACCCGGGCAGATGGTGCTCGTTTAACCCTGTAAGGTCAAACATCTAAGAGAAGGAAACTCAAACCAAACCTACAACCTGAGGATCTCGCTGCCACTGTCCCAGCTTTCTAGGCCCCGGCAAACAAAACTTTGGTTTAAAGGGTGAGGCCAGTTCTGTGCATGCTGCGCCCCACCAGAAAGGTCCATTGCACAGACTCAAAGGACACATCCAACCTCCGAATCAGCAATGCGCTTGTAGAAAGCGTGGGATGAGTCCTTCCTGAATCTTTGTTTGTGAAGTAAAGCCAAGAAGAAGAAGAAGAATTTACATTTGGGAATTTTGTCTAGCTCCTTCATAGCTAGGATTTCCAAGTCTTAGTCATCTTCTGATTTCTTGACTGCAGTCTCCATTTTAGTAAATGGCTTAGCTAAACTATAGGAAATCCTTAACCATTGCAATGTTTTTACTGTCCACTTAAAAATTATGGAAATCATCTATATTCATTATTTTTGTCTTCTTACTGTTTAACTGTAACTCTGCTTTTGCACCTTCACAAATCAGAGAACATCAAAATGTTTCTCTTTTTGGCATATAGTTTCCAGGATTCCTCAGCCAGCTTTTTCAATATGTGCCTACCAAAATTTTCCCATTCCCTTGGTAGGTTAGTCTGAGACATTATTATGATATCCAGGCTACATAGTTACCTTCCTGGTTTATTTATTTATTTATTACATATTACATACATTTCTATCCCGCCCTTCTCCCCACAAGGGGGCTTAGGTAATGTAAGTTGTTACAAAATGTGTTACAAAGAATATTTCACTATTATTCACTATTCTACAACTCACCGAAATAAGGAAGAAGACCATGCAGCTGAGAGAAAAACCACTGGCATAACCAAGATAACCTGGCAAAAGAGAAAACAGGAAGTTTCAGAAAAGTCCCTGGATAGTGTTTATCTCTGTACTCCTTAGGTGTGAAGTTCTCAGATTTTGAACACAGTCCAGGGGCAGAATCCAAGGTAGTGGTTTCCAAACTTTGGTCTTACAGATGTTTTAGAATTCAGAATGTCTGACTGTTGGCCAAATCAGCAAGAGCTTCTGGGACTTGAAATCCAAAAAACCCGGAGGATCAAAGTTTAGAAATCACTGATCCAAGATATTGCCATAGAGTAAAGGAATTCTTCATCAACTCTTTCTGCCTCACTGCTGAATTCCTTAATATGTACCAACTTCAGAGGAGGAATGGTGCTTTTGGAACAGTTTTTCAGATACACCTTCCTGAATGTGGTGGGGAATATTTTGATCATGAAGGGCTGTGGTTTTTGTCTTCTCCCATTACAAAGAAACCAAATATGGAACCAACTGATGGTTCCACAGCCCTAAACAAAGTTCCTCCATCAATTGCCCTAGAAACACATGGGGCCGGAGAAAGACATTGCAGTATTTATGAAAAAACAGATGGTTTTCATGTTTTAGCAAGATTAAAAATAGACACAGCACCCTTCCAAGTAGTCAGTTTGAATCCCCATTGCCCAAACTCATACTTGGCCAGACATTGATGCAACTCCCAGTCATTTATCACCTGCAAATAGCAAGCAAGATAAAATCATACGGTTATGCTTAGATCCCCCACTCATTGACTAGGAAGACATACCTAGTTGTTTCATAAGAGCCAAAGGAAGGATGATGGAGATGGAAACCATGATCACCAAGTAATTGCCGTTCATGTACCAGTCCCTAAAATGACAGGGGCCAAGGTTAGATTATCTGCAGGACTTTGAAGGATGTTATATAAAACAGAGTTCGGATAGTAAACATAAGTATCTACACACTGAATGAGGCATCAATACAGCCCTGCATGGCTCAGGTCCAAGCTATCTGAAGACCTGTACTTTCCCATATCAGCCTGCCCAAGCCCTAACCTCTTCAGGGGAGGCACTTCTCTCTCTGGCCTGCCACCTTCACAGACATGTTTAATGTGAACATGGGAGGGGGCTTTCTATGTGGTTGCTCCAAGACTTGGACCTCTCTCCATAACAAAGCCAGGATGGCTCCTTCTTTGCTGTCTTTTTGGTGGCTGGTGAAGACTTTTCTGCTCCATCAAGCCTTTGGGAAATGATTGCTAACAACAGAACATGCTTTTATGAGGCGGTGTTGTTTTTAAAATCTGTTTTAAAGTAACATTCTGAATGGACTTAATTATGTTGTTACTTTAATGCTGTTTTACTCTTGTATGTTTTAAACTATACATTAAACTGTAAGCACCAAGGTTTCTCCAAAGTTGGAAAATATGTCCCTGAACCTGGAAAATTTACTAAAAATTTAGGATTGTAGCACCAAATTGAAATGAGGTTTCAGATTTTAGTGCTTTTCAGTTTGAGGATCTGGGGAAAAGTCTACTAGTTTCCACCTGAACATTTACCAATTGCATAATATAGTTCATCAATGAAATCTTTTCTGATTGAATAATATGCTGCCTTTCTTTGTTGCACTTTGTGGAATTCTCCATTAAGCTGCATATTCTGATAACCTACACAAACATTAGGACCAGCCTATGTCGAATATCCTGAGTGCTCTTTCTAAAACAGAAAATGGAATTGATGATTCAGTGGATGATTGCCTACTAAAATTGATTCAATTGACAGAGATGGATAAACTCTCATGCATATTGAAAGATAGATCTTTACAGAACTTCCAGAACAGTATGTTTCTATGAGTTTCTTAGGGGAAATGGGGACTGCAAATACAAACAATGAAATGGCCTATTGTTTTTATCTCCTGCACAAACTTCTGGTGTCTGGCCAAGTTGAGCCCTGAAGTGCCTGTGGAAAAGACAAACAATGACCTTTGCATGGACTCTCTTGAAAACCAGTGTCAAACAGCTTTGATATGCCTTGGATCTCAATGGGGCTCAGCTTGCACTAAACTCCTTGGTTTGTAGATCAATAAAGCTGCTCAGTGCAGAGACCCCAGGGACTTCTAGCTGTGTACAGCATGACATTCAATATGTCTTCCTTTCTGGATATAGGCTGCCTCACTAATTTCTACTCATCCTGCTAGACCTTTCTGCCCCATAGCTGTTCTCCTTGTCAATTGTTATAAAATCAGCTTCTCTTTGAGTAAGCGAGATGAGATGGTTTTGCTTTGGGAATCAGGGCAGGCGAGATTTGTATTTCTGATCTTCCTCCCTTCATCTTCACCCCTCCTTTCTTTCTTGCTCTTCTATTATATCTTCTAACTGTCCTGATTCAGCAAGGTTAGTCCCATTTAATCCTCTGTCAACCTACTTTTTCATCTCTTTTTCAAATATCCCAGTTTTTTTCTCCATCTCTCACATTCCTCCTTTATCCCCAGTTCATTTCATTGCTGCAAATCTCAGTGGGAGGAGAGGAGGGGGCAGAATCATGCTCTTCCTAATAGGCTCTGGTGAAGGCAAAGTGCCAAGATCTCTCATTAGCAACTTTTTCAATCTTCTTAATACTCTGCTGTTTCTTTGCCACATGTAACCTGTTTTTAATCTGTGATATGGTGTAGCTGCAACAGATCTTAGACGACACAGCTGGACTTGATCCCTTCCAGTCCAGTTTCCGTATTGGGCATGGGACGGAGTCCGTGCTTGTCTCCATTAAGACCAACTCCGCTGCCAGCTTGACCAGGAGGGGTCAGCGCTTCTTGTGTTGTTAGATCTCACAGCAGCCTTTGACATGGTAGATCATGCACTACTGACCCACCGTTTAACCGTGACAGGAGTTAGGGGAACTGCCCTTAAATGGGTGGCCTCCTTTCTCCAAGATCGATGGCAACGTGTGGAGGGGGGGAGGGGTGGTTTCTGGAAGACTCCCTTTAAGTTGCGGGGTCCACCAGGGTGCCATCCTTTCCCCTTTATTGTTTAATATCTATGTGCGTCCACTGGCCCAACTGGTTCGCGACTTTGGTCTGGAGTGCCATCAGTACGCTGATGACACCCAACTGGTGCTGAGAATGGCCAGATACCATACCCGATTGTTTCCATCAATGCCTAGAAGCCGTGACTGGATGGCTGCGTGCCAGCCAGTTGAAGGTGAATCCGTCGAAGACGAAGATCCTATGGTTGGGTCGCCCTGGGTTGGATGGATGCCAGCTGCCTACCCTGGATGGCGAGCTCTTAAGCCTGTCATGTTCAGTAAGAAGCCTGGGGGTCCAATTGGACCTGCTGCTATCAATGGAGATGCAAATCTCCATGGTATGCAGGACTGCGTTTTTCCATCTATGACAGGCTAGGCAGCTGGCTTCCTACATGCCCAGGAGCGACCTGGTTACGATGATCCAGGCAACGGTCATCTTGAGACTGGACTACTGTAACGCCCTCTACATTGGCCTTCCTTTGTCATCAATTCGGAAACTCAAGCTAGTGCAGAATGCTTCTGCTTGACTGCTGGTGGGAGCACCTGCACGAGAGCACATTACACCTATTCTGCAGCAACTGAACTGGCTACCAATAGAGTACCGGATTGTTTTCAAGGTGCTGGTGTTGACCTTTAAGGCCTTGTATGGTCTAGGGCCGGTGTATCTGAGGGACTGTCTTACCCCATATGTTCCCCCGAGATCACTATGCTCGGAAGAGCAAAATCTCTTAGTAGTTCCATCTATTCATTCCTGCCATCTGTCTACAACCAGATCAAGAGCCTTTTCTATAGCAGCCCCGTCGCTATGGAACTCAATGCCAGATGAAATCCGTGCCATTAAGGAACTGGCCCCGTTTCGGAGAGCCTGTAAAACGACCCTTTTCAGGCAGGCCTTTAATCTAAAGGGCTCCTGAGAAAGTTGCCCAAATCCTTGAGTCCTATGTAGATTGTTGTTTTTATGCTCTGTTTTATATTGTTGCTCTTATTAAATTGAAATGTTGCTGTTTTACTAATTGATTTTATGTAAACCGCCCCAAGCCTGCTGGAAGGAGCAGTATATAAAAATGAGAAAAAATGTGACTGAGGATGGTCCTTGGTCCTTTATATTTCGGTATTTCACACATATTTTTGTGAGGTAGCCATGGAGCAAATAAAAGAGGTTTTAGTTAGGCAGAGAATAATGCCCTATCTGCAGAAGAAAAGAAATTGCATTGGACTTGATTCTGTCATCTAAGATAGCATTTTCTCATCTCCAAAGACTTGCTGCAAAATACTGTCACCTCCTTCTAAGCATCTGCACATTTAAAGGCTTTCAAGATGCACCCAAAATAAGGTGCAAACTTTAAAATGCAAAAGCTAAAATGGTCAATGATTTAGGAGGGGGGAGGCAGATACATGTTTTAGACAACGGGGGAAGTGGAATAAATTGGATCAATTGTGCAATTTAGGCTCAAATGAGGGGAAACGTGTTTTTTAAACTTCATTAATTTCAGTCTGTGGAAAAACAAGGCTGGGAAGACAATGAAGGTGGAATTGAGAAAGCAAACAAAATAGAGACTGAGATTTTTTTTACACCTCAGTGCCTACAACTAAGATGCACATGCACAAAATATATTCATTGCACAATATTTTTAGAAGGTATTTTTGTTTTAGTTATATTTTGTTATATTGGGAGGGATTAACAACAAAAAGTTCTGCTACACAGATAGATGTAATGGCAGAAAGGTCTTTAAGAGGCAAGAACACAGAGGAAAAAGAAGTAGGAACTACTGAGATAAGGAATTCCTTGAGAGCCAATACGGTGTAGCAGTTTGAGTGTTCGACTAGAACTCCCTGTTCAACCATTGGAACTCAGTGAGTGGTTTTGGGAAAATCACACCCTCTCGGCTGCAGAGGTAAGTAATGACAACCTCCCCCACCCCCTAACAAATCTTGCCATGAAAATCCTTGAATTCATTTGTCTTATGGCCACCATGAATCATAAATTATTTGAAGCATACTATATATATATATATATATATATATATATATATATATATATATATATATAAAATCATCGTACAGACGGAAATGATGATTCTCAAAATGGATTGTGTTGTGGTTTTTGCACCACTGAGTTTCTGGCCATGAAGGGGCAGAATAGCAACCACCTCAGTCTGGTACAAACAAGGTAGTGGGATCCTCAAAGGGGGACTGACGGGGCTGGCAGTAGACCTTTCTGGCCTATAGAGTCTTACAGTCCCTTCAGTCTGAGTCTGGAAAGCTTGCCTTGTAAATCTGAAGGCAATCTATATCCCTGGGTAACACAGTATCAAGGACTCTCCTGCTCACTTTGAACCAGAGCTTGGAAAATCAAAAAAATTTGTACTAGAGCTCTGAGGCCTAAAAGAGACCATTTTCACAAGGGACATGGAGGAGTGGGTTGGACATTAGTTACTATAAAAGAGGTTTCTGTGTGTGTGTGTGTGGGGGGGGGGGGGTGTCCTCAAAGTTTATGATAAACTGAAACTGGAGTTAATGTATTTTAATTAGAAAGGTCTGCTGTACAATATTTTCCAAATGCACATTTTTCCCAAAGCATTTATTTATTTATTTATTTACCACACTCGTACCTTACCCTTCTCAACCCCTAAGGGGACTCTGAGTGGCCTTACAAAGGCAACAATTCAATACATAAATGAACAAATGCATTAAAATCAGAACAATTAAAACATCAAACATTAAAATATCCATCATTGGTGGGGGTCACAGAACCCTCTTGAGGAAATTAGCCCCAAACATACATACATTCTCACCCACATACATATATAGATACGTACATACATACATATGTTCACTTAAGTGCCCTCCTGCCATGTGCATTTCCAGACTCTGTAGTCATAGGATTAGGAACTGAATGCCTGATCCTTAGTACTCAAGAGTTATCATTTTAGTGAACTATTGACTCCTTCCTAGCCAAAAGCCAGAATAACCATGGCTGGTTGTAGAATTAGATGGAATGTCAATCACACATAAGGTGGGAAGAATCCAAGTAGTCATGTTCTCACCTTGCTTAAGGTGAACACAAAGGATTTTTTAGGAGCAATACTGCAAGCCACCCATTCTAGGAAATGGGCACTGCCTAATAGCAGTATTAATGCCTCAATAAGCAGAGAGGTTTGGTCTCTTTCTTTCAAATGCTGCATAGCAGAAGATGTGCTGTGAGCAGAAGCACGAATACAGCTGCTGCATCCAGGACAAAGACTGTGGAGGAAGTGATGCATCGTGCAAGGATTGGAAGTTCACTCTGGTTTAATCCTGTGCAAAGGGTTTATTCAGCACTGGCGTCAATCAAAAATAGTAGTGGCTTAATCCCTGTGACAGGCTGCCCAGCAGGAGACAAATCTCTGTGCTACGAGAGAAAGATGTGAACTAGAGCTGAGCCCTTGGGAAGGAGGGAGAAAGCTGGGGAGGCGTGGGTGGGAGAGAAACAATAAACCAGGTGGGGAAAGGTGCTTGCAAGAGATGAAAAGAGGCCTTAGCAAAGCTTAGCAAAAGTATTTTGAGGGCCACAGCTCCAAGATTTTCCCATCCCACTGGCCCTTAATAAGGGGTTATTATTGGATGCCCATGAGACCTACAGCCCCATCCTACAATCCATCTGAAAGTACAGATACCGATAGTCACCTCCAAACAACTTAGCCTCTGCTGAGTACAGTGGTGAGACACTATGGTCTACTGGTAAAAAAAGAATCAAGCTGAGGTGAATAGGAGATGAGCCAGCCAAGAGACACTCACGTTGTTTTCTCCTCCAGGTTGAGGAAGGTCTGGATGACCAGAGGCACTTCTGATTTCACAATGTACAGGTAACTTGACATGGCTGAGGAGGGAGGGAGACATAATATCAGAAGAAATGTTGCTTGGCACTCTTCTATTGGTGTCATTGATTATTCACTCCTGGACAACAAAGGTGGTGATCATGTAGATCTCTACATTTTGTTGGACTCCCATCAGCATTGACTAGCTCAACAAATGTTGAGGGATGATGGGAGCTACCACTGGGAGGACTACGTCTTCCCCAGTCCTGCTATATCAAGAGAATAGATAGGAGGCATTCACAGAGCATGGAAAACAGAGGCGCAGTCTCCATTTCCTTCTTACCTCCGATATTCTGTAGTGTTATAGCAATAGCAGCAGCCAATTTCCCTGGAGTTCCAAATGCCCTGTAGCCCAACTGTTCATAGGCGCGGATTCCTTACACGACATCACAATTTAACAGACAAGGACAAAAAAAGAGAGAGAAAAGGGGAGGGAAGGAGGGAGAGGATAAGTGACTCATATTTGTACAAGGCACATTGCTCTTGGGCAAAATCTCTGGCAACACAGCAAAAATGAAAGTGATTATTAGAAGGTGACTTTAAGAAGTCAAGCACAGTGAATTGACAGCTGTCAGAATTCTTCATAGCCCCTAAAAGTTCAAGTAAAGGACCATTCTACTGCTAAATAATATAGGAGAAAACATTTACATTTAAGCATGATATGATCCATTTGTATGTGTTATTATAGCAGAGTAACGCTTGCGATAAAATTAGAGGACTGGAAGGGTA
The DNA here is from genome assembly GCA_030556195.1 of Anolis apletophallus. NCBI lineage: Eukaryota > Metazoa > Chordata > Lepidosauria > Squamata > Anolidae > Anolis > Anolis apletophallus. The sequence goes on along the minus strand of JARBWK010000001.1, from coordinate 58,930,368 downwards.
ACAACTCTCTGTTCATAAAGCTCATGAATTCATAGAAGGTCAAAGATGCAAAAGCCCACAGTTTTACTTCATTTGGTTTATTCATGCCCAGCTTGTTCTGTCATGGTACTCAAGATAGCATATGTGGAATCCCCAGACAGTCTCCCATCCCAATCTGACATCAACCTCACCAGACAGGGTGAATTTAGCGTTGCTGGATGCTTTACAATGGAGCCAGAACAGGGCCTTGCTGGGAGGACAACATTTTCCCCATATGATGGGGAAAGCATCACTAAGAGGGAGTTTTGCACAGACAACAGATTCCACTGCCCTTCTCTTTTCTCCTGAATGCCAGGCGAAGCAAGACGCTTTGCCTGGCCTTTATGATGAGGCCCCAAGTCAAGCCTACCCACTTCCAGCAAGATAGTTGCGAGAGATGCCCTGAGACTACACCATGGGAGGAATGTGACGTGGGTCTAAATCAGTGGTTCCCAAAGTGGGCGGTACCACCCCCTAGTGGGCGGTGGGGTGATCTAGGGGGCTGCTAGAAGGTTCAGGAGAATTTGGGGGGTGCTGAACCCCTCCCTGTAAAGGGGCGGTGGGGGCAGTGGCATGAAAATAGAGCTGAGAATTACTAGATTGGTAGCAGCATACCAGGTTCATCCTTCTCATTAAGATGATTTTGAATGTTTTAACTTTTTTGTATTACCTTTCTATTCTAAGTTCAATAAATAGTTTCATAATTTCAAATTTCCATGTTTCTAATTTACAACTTTCTTTATTATATTTTACGAAAAAGGTAGAAATATTAATACATATATCTTTCTGTTTAATTGCTATTAAAAATTTTAAAAAATTATTTATAGGGGGGCGGTGAGTAATTTTTTTTCTGGAAAGGGGGTGGTAGGCCAAAAGAGTTTGGGAAGCACTGGTCTAAATCAATTACAATATTTTCTATAGGTTTTCAATACTTACCAACAATTCCTGAGGATTTGAGCAGCAAGTGGATAGAGTAACTGGACAACAGTGCTACAGCAGTCAAGAGAAATCTAGAAAAGAAAGAGGAGACTATCATCTGGGGAGCTTTTTAATCTTTGATCTCAACCAACAGGACAGAGAATTTTCATAGAATCATCGAACTCTTCTAACACAGAATGAGTGTGGTCTTCAACTTCTGAGGGCTTTCTGCAGGTCCAGCAGAAACACTTACCAATGTAAGACTCCCATGAGCTCCTTGGCCTTAGTGTAGTGCTCCCACAAGTTTTAATATCAAGGACATTCATGGACATTCATATATTCACACAAGCTAGAACAGTCTTTCCCACCCTGGTGCCCTCCAGGAGGTTGGGCTACAACTCTCATCAGGCTTTGCCATCTTTGATTAATGGAAAGATAAAATGCTCTGGAGGGGCATCCATTTATGGAATGCTGAACTAGAGGTACAGCAGTGACAACCTTTTTGTAAGAAGACACACAGACATCTGTGTTTGCACCTGGGAACCTCATGCTAAGACCAAATGTTGCATAATGCTAGTCTTGGTTGTTGTATTTAATGTTAGATGTTTGGATGAGTAGAACACTTGTCATCCAAAGAGCAAAGCTACTTTGTAAGACCTGAATACTTATTGGATTTATGTGAGAGAGTGATTACAAAAACCTTCACAATATGGTGATCGCATGGGGATGGGGAATGATGTCATTTGTTATAATATAAATCATACAGTGAGCCACATCCAGTGACTGCCTATAACACTTGGGGGACCTACACTCCAAACAATAATCACAGCTGCTGTTCCTGCACTCTCCAAGCTGTCCTTCCCAACTGACACCCTTCAGGTATGTATGATTACAACTTCCATCATTTTCAAACAGTAAGGCCATGCTGTTTGGATGTTCTGAGGGTTTTAGCTATAGCTCTATACACCAGGAGGACCCAGAAAGAAGGTTGGTGAGCAACTACAAAGAGGATATGGTTGCTACCTGGAGTGTTGGGAAGTCATGCAATGTCAATTTTGGTTCTGGGAACTGGCTGGAACATGGTTAATTCCTACAGTGTACTGGAAGCTTGTGAGAGAGGGAAGTATTTTTTTTTCATGAAAACACTGAGTAGATTTTTTTTTCATTTTTAACTTTTCTTTCTGTTGAACATTTTTGATTCTGAAAGGTTGGGGGGCTGCACTTCCCTCATTCCTAGGTTAGAGGAAGGAATAATATCCCCCCCCCTTTTTTAAACCACTCTTTGCAGTATATAAGGGAAAAGGTATATTTCCACAATAGGACCACAGCCTAGATTGCACGAAGCAGATGAAAAACAAATGTGATTTTTTAATTTAAAAAAACACACATTGAGGCTCTGCCATCTGTTTATGTTGTTTACTCCTCTTCCTTGATACTATGTAAGCTCACAGGTCAGGGTGAGGAAAGCGAGAGGCAGCATGGTGAAGATCCAGCACAAGGACAGCATTTAATAGGTTATGGAACCCACGATGCTTTGACTACCCTGAAGGAAGAGTCCTTGCTCACTGCTCTAATACCATTTTATTATGTAACAATTCATTTGCAAAAGGTGAGCAATTATATCCAAGGGATACATTATTGGGACAAAAGCCAAGAGAATATAGAGCAAGATCTGTGTGTGCACACAGGGGAAAAGAAGCATCATGCTCTGGCAACAGAAGGCTATATGTGAGGGCTTAGCCCTGCCATAGAGCATTAAAGGTATCACAACCCCCTGTCCAGCTGAGTTAGTAATGCCGCTCTTCCAGCATTAGTTCCTCTCCTTCTGGTCTGTGAGTCATTCAAGACTGAACGAGTGCTTCCGATTCAGATCTGCAATGAATCCGTTGCCTCGGGGGTTGCCCAGAACAACAATTTAGTTCCCCTAATGAATGACGTTTATAGGCATAATTGTGTCCCAGCTGCCTTTTAAAAGAGATGCCAGATCCCTTCCTGAATGCCAGATGACGTAACATTCCTAGATCTGGTGCCTCAAACAATATTGCGTTGCCACCCCTCCACGTTACCCCACTGAGAAAGATTTCGCATGTGCAAAGTGCAAAGCGTAACTGAAACAAATCCATTTCTTATTTCTAGTCAGACACTGGAAATGACAGGAGAGATTTCCCTGCAGGACAAACCGTTTTCCCAATCAAAAGGGCACAGGACAATTGAGGGACTCCCCACATTTCTCCTGAATCAGAGGTAGGGTTTGAGAGACTGCTTTCTCCCAATAGGAAATTTCTTCAGGCCAGATTAGTCCGGGATGGTGGAAGTGATTGAGATTTCCCTTTCCTAATTCACACATTACTGGGAAAAGATCCTATGCAATGCCTCTTCCATGTTGAACTTGGCTTATGTAGATTCTTTGCCTGAACTGAACTGCCTAGAAATGAGCCACACTGCCATGGGAACCCTTCACAATGGCCATCGTTCATTCCAGACTTATGTTTCAACCACCATGTTTCACAGATCTCCCATACCCACAGCTGTAACTACACTACAAATAGAGCAAAAGAAGAGGAAACATGCCAGAGCAGATTAAAAAAAGCAAAAAAGGGGGATCCGTATCAGTGAAAGTTCAGAAGTTTTGATCACAACTACTAAGTTTTTCATCCGACACCTAAATTTATGAGAAACTGCAATTATAGAGAAAGGTAAGGTGACATTAGAGATCCACCATGGTGCAGTTCTTTGAGTGTTTGACAAAGATTCTGGGAGATTATGGTTTGACTCTCTTCTCAGTCAAGGAAACCCACAGGGCGAATTTGGCAACTGTCATTCTTAAAGAATAACAAAGGCAAAACCCTCTGAATAAATATTGTCAAGAAAATCCCATGATGGGATCACCTTGGTGTTAATAATACAAGTGTGAAACAACTTCAAGGAAAAGAACAACAGCAACAACAAAACATTACCAACTGGAAAGGACTATATCCCTTTAATGACTATAGAAGACATGTTTTCAGCAAGTGTTGCTTCTTGCGTAGTTATAGGACAAGCATCACTTACTATAATTTCCTTTTCTATGAAATCATAAAAGGTTCCCCCACCAGTTTTCATTCTGGCTGTCCTACGATCCTCATTGTGTCATTAACTTCAGATGAGAGCATCAATTGTGAAATATTTCATTTGTCATGCATATTTAAAATGACAATCTTACCATAAGCCAAACTTACTGGAAGCATTTCCCAGTGTTTATTTCATTTCCTTTTTCTCCAGATGTAGCTATCTCAATCCAAATCTCTACACATATCACTGATCCCATCTTCCCAGGTCTTCAAGTTCACTGCCTTAACCATGGTCACACTACTTGTTTTATTTTTCTTGCCTGCATATTTTTAAAGCTCTTTATAACTATTTCTAGCCCCAGTCTATTTTTGATGTATATGCATATATACATGACTAAACACACACACACACACACACACACACACACACAATCATGATTGCATCTTGCAACTGAACCATAAATACCACCACTATGTTAGAAATACACCCATCTGTTAAGTCTTTGCATGAATGTTCTTTAATAAAGCATTCAATTATTCAAACCCCTGGATTCCTAGATGCTGTTGAACTATAATTCATGCCACATTGAGCCATAACAGGCAATTTCTGTTATGGGAGTTCTAGTCTAAGACATTCTAACATTGGGACCTAACGCTTAAACATTCAACTGACGTTATGGTTTGAAGAAAGTCTGAAGAAAGGCTTACAGATGGAGAAATGTCTGAAAATATGGTGAATGGGCAAATAATGATGCACTATTCAAGCTTGGTCCCACCTCCACCCTTTATTGCTATGTACCTCAAGGTTGACTCTGATTTTTGCCAGTCGTATCACAGGGGTTTTCCTGGAAAATTTTATTCAGAGGAGATTTGCTCTTGCCTTCATCTGATGCTAACAGTGTGACTCAGTGGCTTGTAGGACTAAGGAGGGATTCATATTCTAATCTCCCAGACTCCTGGTGCAACATTTGAACAACTACACATTTGTCTATTTGAGGCAGGGGGAATGAGGGTGTAGAAACCCTTGAAGGCTTCAAAAGGTGCCTGAGAGGTGGCATGTAGCTCAGAACCTGAACCTTGCCCAGTCCTTTCTTATGGCAAGTGAAGATGACCTCTGAAGATTGCCTTTGCATCCTTTAGGATAATTCTCACAAAGGATCCTAAGTAAAAGCAGAAGTCAAAATATTTCCAGTTTTTGGAGAAATGTGAAACATAAATTAAATCAAAATGGTTAGAATCATGGTAAGTTGTATTAGTTAACAGCATGAACTGGTCAGAAACTCATGTGATCAATTCTGTCCATCCCCACTACAATAATAAATGGTTGAATGAACTTTCAGCTTACAGATACTCCTAACAACCTTTCCAGCAAGCTGTTACCTCATTTTTCACTTAGCAGCTTCAAAATGCCTAATTAGTCTAAACTGAAAACAAAAGGGAGATTCTTAATTAAATCTGTATGTGTGCATTTGTGTTATGCATGTCTCTACATGTGCTTGCAAACTCTCTCTTCTCTGACTGCACATGAGAGAAGAGGCAAGCACTGGCACACAGGGATTTGGGGATCCAAAGAGCATGTTAATGGGCAGATGCTTTGTTTGATTGTTGGACTAGGAGTCCAAGGAACTCATCACATGGAGGTCCTTAAACCAGGGGACAGCGGGGGAATACATGGGGAAGAGGGCAAATTTGTGAGGCAGTGTTGGAAACCAGTGGACAACAGCCCACATTGTCTCCTTACCATCCCATGTGGTTTCCTGTCTGTCTCTGGCTTGCCCCCACACTTTCCCGGGCTTACTCAATGAGCTTGGGGCTGCTGCTTAGCATGCTGCCAAGACATAATGTGCATGGAGCCGGGACAGAGCCTTGACAGAAGTAGCCCCGCATCATGTGATGGGCTCCATCCTGGCAACATCTCGACAGTTTCTAGGATGAGGCTTTTTACCCATGTGATGAGGTTCCAAAAGACCAGAGTTCCAAGAATTAGGCAAGCCATCCTCTCTCCATCTCATGGGAAGGTTATGGCAAACATTGTTTGAGGAGTAATTGGCAAGACAGACTGAAAAGGAGGTCAACATAAATGAGATACCTCCAAGATCCCCTAAAACATAAAATGGAGTTGACTTGAGGGCACAGGAACAACAACACTGCTTTTCCATCCACCCCAATCCAATTCCCTTACTATCTAAGATTGGAGGTTTCATTTTGCAGCAGACATCACTTGGCCATATTGATCTTCTCTCTTTTGGTTCTCCCAGTGCCTCATGCCACTGAAATCCATGGTTTCTCTGTCCATTTCTGCGAGCAGCAGTCACTTCAAACTCCTGCATATGCTGGCTGGTGAACAGTTAGTGATTTATGATGGTGTTAGTCCAGTATATGAATTGTAAACCACTTTTTGGGTTGTTGCAGCGATGGAATTCTGTTTGCATCATGAAATGCCCAAACCTACAAAATTCCAACTTGTTAGAGAGGCAGCCCCACCCCAAGGCAGCCATTTCCGTGTCAAAGGGGAATGGGAATGTTGCAGAGATATTCCCAATTCTTTTTCTACACACAGCAATATTTCTTCAGGGACACCCTAGAAACCTTTTCAATGTCCCAGTGAAAATGTAGCATTTTGGGGTGGGGGTGCTACAGGAGATGTCTCATATCTTTATATTGGAGATATATCCCAAAAAAGTCTCTCAGGAACCTTCTACACTGCCATATTAAATCCGGATTATCTGCTTTGAACTGGATTATAGGTCAGTGTAGAAGGGACCTCAAACAGCTTCTCAGTATGAATCAGAATATGAACTGGTTCTTGCATCCATGTGTGTCTTCATGGGATTATTTTGGGGAGTTTCTTCCCAGTCCCAATTTTTTATTCCTGTAAATGTCGAGATTGCATTGCTTTTACTATATCGCTGGTACAAGGCTGTTGCTGTAATGGGTACATAATGGCACTTGGAGAACTGATTTGAAAATAGAACTATTTAAATGATATGACATCCCATGTGCAGTGACCTTTAAAAGTCATATTCGTATTGGTCCAGGTTGTACCTAGGGCAGCCTATCGTGCTAACACTACTGTGTAGCTTATTATGACACAGGACAGAAAGAACTTAGTCCTGGGAAGAAAAGGTCACGAAGAGCCGATTGACAGAGGCAAAGATATCTGGAGAATGTATATTTCTGTTTCACCCATGTCAGATTGTAATTTATTAAGATCTCCCACTCCAATCTGCCTGTGTGCAATTTGTCTCTCATCATCAAAGGAGAAAGATTTTCATGCCTGTGTCATAATAATCAGCCATTTCCTGGGAGTTTGCTTAGTTCAGTCAGGCACACAGAGAAGATGGAACTTTTCCTGCACATGAGGAGACAGCATATGCCACATATGAGGATTTGGGATGGGGAATTTGTACACATCTTTTCACAGATTTTAGAAAAAGAAGTTATGAAATTGCATGACTTCTTGACAATAAGTCAAGAAGACTGCCAATTAGATGCATTATAACTTGTTGAAGTAACTACAGAGGGGGTAGGATCCCTGGTAGCATTGTATTTTAACACACTGTAAATTATGTTGCTTGGTTTACATGCAAAATATTTTCAGGAAAGATGTCCAGGTCCAGATGGCATCCACCCCAGAGTTCTTAAGGAACTCAAGTGTGAAATTGCTGACATTCTAGCCAAAATATATAACCTTTCTCTAAGATCAGGCACTGTACCCGAGGACTGGATGGAGGCAAATGTAACTCCGATCTTCAAGAAAGGATCCAGGGGTGATCCAGGAAATTATAGGCCAGTTAGTCTAACCTCAGATCCAGGCAAAGTGATGGAAACCATTATTAAAGAAAAAATTACTAAGCACATAGAAGAACAGGCATTGCTGAAGGAAAATCAACATGGTTTCTGCAAAGGCAAATCATGTCTTACTAACTTGATAGAATTCTTTGAGGGTGTAAATAAACACATAGATAAAGGGGACCCAGTTGATATTGTTTACCTTGACTTTCAAAAGGCTTTTGACAAAGTCCCTCACCAAAGGCTCCTAAATAAGCTCTTCAGCCATGGAATCAGAGGACAGGTCTTGTCCTGGATTGGAACCTGGCTAAACTGTAGGAAACAAAGGGTGGTAATAAATGGACACTTCTCTGGATGGAAAGAGGTGAGAAGTGGCATACCCCAAGGTTCAGTTTTAGGACCGTTACTTTTTAATTTATTCATAAATGATCTGGATGTAGAAGTAAATTGTGAGGTAGCAAAGTTTGCAGATGACACTAAACTGTTCAGGGTAGTTAAAAATGAAACTGACTGTAAAGAGCTCCAGAAAGATCTCTCGAAATTGAGTGAATGGGCAACAAAGTGGCAAATGCATTTTAACCTAAACAAGTGTAAAGTCATGCACATCGGGGCAAAGAACCCCAAATACACTCATCAACTGATGGGATCAAAGCTTTCTGAGACAAACCAGGAAAGGGATCTTGGGGTTTTGGTGGACAGCTCAATGAAGATGTCAACCCAGTGCGCTGCAGCAGTGAAAAAAGCAAATTCTATGCTTGGCATGATCAGGAAGGGACTCGAATATAGGTCGGCAAATGTTGCATTGCCTCTCTACAAATCTATGGTGAGGCCACATCTGGAGTATTATGTACATTTCTGGTCACCACACCTTAAGAAGGATATAACGGAACTGGAAAAGGTACAAAGAAGGGCAACAAAAATGATCCAAGGGATGGAGCAGCTCCCTTATGAACTCAGGTTGCAACGCCTTGGTCTTTTCAGCCTTGAAAGACGGCGTTTAAGAGGTGACTTGATCGAAGTGTATAAAATCATGCATGGGATAGAAAAGGTGAATAAAGAAAAATATTTTCTCTGTCACACAACACTAGGACTAGGGGCACTCCCTAAGCTCCAACGTAGGAAAGTTAGGACTAATAAAGGGAAATATTTCTTCACCCAGAGGGTCATTGGGTTATGAAATTCACTTCCAGAGGAGGTTGTGACAGCTGTCAGCCTGGACAGCTTCAAGGCAGGATTAGACAGATTCATGGATACCAAGGGAATCAGTAGTTACTGAAATGGACATCCAAGTGCCACCTCTGTGTTGATGGAGGCAGGCAGGATTTTCCCCGGGTACTGGTTGTGGGGGGTCGGGAGCAGGTGAGGGTTTTGCCCTCCTTTCTGCTAGAGATCCGTGTGTACAACTAGTGGGCCACTGTGTGACACAGAATGCTGGACTAGATGGGCTGAGGCCCAATTCAGCATGGCTCTTCTTATGTTCTTATGTTCTTATGTTGATTTGGATATAGAAGAGGCTGTTTCTTGGATTTCTACAGTGCCCTCTCCCAGCAAGACTAAACGATTTTCACCCATTAATATTTGGTTTCTTTATTCTTCATTTTCTTCCTAAGTAAAGATAGAAAGATTCCTGTATGAAACCTAAGCAAAGTATAAAACAATGGAACATCATATGAAAATATCACTGAGCCCAAGTACCATTTCCAGGTTATCTCAGACTTCTAGTTCAGGGCGTTTTATGACCCTCTGGCAGGGTACGACAGCCAATTTCAAAAGTCCGGAAAGTGTCTAAATCCAAAGTCATTATATTCTAGGCTGGAAAACAAATTCTGGATTCTTTTTGTGCCTGATTTTCCATCCCAGAATCAGAATGATTATGAATGAAAAGATAAAGCTATACGCAAGTGAACACCTGGTTCCCTTGAGTAATCTGGCCTGACAGAGGAATTATGTCTCATTCCTCCTTTTCTAGAGTAAGAAATCCAGCCTTCTGGTAGTGTTCAGACCTTTACTTCAGACATGCACACTCTCAGAGGGGGTGATTTGAAAGTCCAGGATCTGTTCCAATAAACTCTTGAGTGCCATCTCAGTATAAATGTCTGAAAAATGTGGCAAGGTAACCAGTAGCAAACTTTCTTCAGACAGCTGGGGAGGTGGTATTCACCATTTTGGGACAAAAACACCTTCCTTAATTGGAGGAGAATATAGCAGAGTGACAATGAGGCCCACCCTTCTCAAGTTAATGATATTTTGGGATCTACAGAGTCTGAATCCAAAATGTTTCCTTTGACTCTCATGCAAACTGCATCACTTCTGTGATCCACATTTCCTCAGCCTTCACTTGTTCCTTCTGTCTGTCCTTCCTTCCCATCATGTTTCATATGTGGATGGGAGAAGGAGTGCACAGATTCATGGACAAATTCAGGTTGCCCTGTTTCACTGCAGGGTTTTCACACTGGCAAAAAACTTTTTGTTTGCTTCTGATGTGGCTCTAAACCATCAGGTACAGAATAAAATATGCTTTTGCAAGCAGATCTAGAATTAGTAATGTTCCGAAATAGGGGATATCTAACAAGTTTCCAGTATACTCCTTTTCCAAAATTAGGAGCTCCTCAAAAATAGCTGACATCACGGGAAGGGAGATTAATGTGGTTATTCTCCATCAGAAGACCTCAGAAACAGTCCCATACGAATTCTTGTTTTGAATGAGGCCTGCTGTGCTCTGGCTAAAGGGACTGTGGCTTGACAGATTGAGGAGAGACAGACTGGATGTCTCAGCACTGTCCCCAGCTGACCCGTCCTGTGTGTAGTCAAGCAACAGAACAAAAACTCTCCTCGGGGCAACTGAGCACTGACCTGCTCCCCAGGCTTTTGGCAAATGGGTGAGTAGATGCAGCATGTAAGACCAAGCTTCTCCCTAACAGCCAAATAGCTCAGTCTGAAAAATGAGAACAGAGAGAGTCAGCCTCAGGAAGTTTCTGGAGGACACAGCAGATCATTACAACTAAGGAACTGTGTTCCAGCGAACATCATGAGACTTCTGCACTCTTCTGCTGAAGGCTTGCAAACATATAGACTTAAGAGGAGTCCAGAGCACATGGCTTGATGAAGAGGGCAAAATAATGGATGAGATCACTGCTAGATCCAGCAACCCACTGCTGATTCTGGAATTATTATTATTAATAACAATAATAAACTTTATTTGTATTCCACCCTTTCTCTCTGAGAGGACTCAAGGTGGATGTAGATGTAGGAACCCAGGAATTTCAGAGCCCATGAAGAAGAAAAAGTACACGACTGTACATTTATGTTTGAACAAAGGGAGAATTTGTGGGGAACAGGATACAAGGCTTTCAGTTTTTGTTCTTCACAGTTGTGGGATAGTTTTTAGTTCTGCTACAATCTATTCAACCACAAATACCATAGATCTTGCCTTCCCACTATGACCACTGTAGGAGGCACTTTTTGCTGATCCTATAGCTCAGTGGTTCTCAACCTGTGGGTCCCCAGGTGTTTTGGCCTTCAACTCCCAGAAATCCTAACAACTGGTAAACTGGCTGGGATTTCTGGGAGTTTTAAACCAAAACACCTGGGGACCACAGGTTGAGAACCACTGAGCTATAGGATCAGCTCAAAAGTACCTCCATTTTCTGATATCAGGCAGAAAACTGTAAGACATGGGGACTTCTCAGTGGAATTTCACTTTGGGTGGACTTTATTCTCCAAGAAAGTCAAGGTTGATTATTTTTCAAAATTGGGGTTGGCTGATTTGGATATATTTGTTGTGGATCTTAATGCTTCAATTTATTTGTAAGTCCCCTTTCAGACACTAAAGCAGGATTAGAAATAAAATGTGGAACTCCACTTGGGGTGCCAGAGTGCAAGATAAGCTACTTTCTGTCTCACCTCATAACCTCTGGTTCTGTTTATCTTGTTGGAGGTGCTACTTCAGAAAAAGACCTACACACCTTTGCAGAAGCAAATGAAAAGCTTACTGAATATGGAGAAAACCAAAGTGCTTTACCAACAGGCACCAACCAATCCCTCTGCAATCCCAGAAATACAGCTTAATGGTATAACAGTAGATATCGTTAATCATTTCTGCTACCCTGGCAACTACCTCTCCACAAAAGTCAACATCAACACCAAAATACAACACTGTCTGAGCTCTGTGAGTGCAGCATTTTTCCAAATGAAGCAGAGAGTGTTTGAGGATTGGTACATTGATAGGGATACCAAGATGCTTGTTTATAAAGCTATTGTCTTTGCAACTGTGTTATACACCTGGGAAACGTGGACCATCTACAGATGTCACTCTCAACTTATGGAACAATTCCATCAGTGTTTCCTCCCCAAAATCCAGCAAATCTCTTGAAATACAGATGGACAAATGTCAGCATTCTGGAAGAAGCAAAGACCACCAGCACTGAAGCAATGATCCTCTGCCATTTACTTCACTGGACTGCCCACGTTGTCCGAATGCCCAATCACCATCTCCCAAAACAGTTACTTTACTCTCAACTTGCTACTGGTGGACAGCAAAAGAGATTTAAAGATGGACTTAAAGCTAACCTTAAAAACTGTGGCATAGACACAGAGAACTAGGAAGCCCTGGTCCCTGAGTGCTCTAACTAGAGGTCAGCTGTTACCAACAGTGCTCTGGATTTTAAAGAGGTACTAATATATTCACATACCCATTTAATTTCAGTAATGCATCAAACTGATATCTGATCTGAATTGGTGCATATGTGCTGTTGACAAGCCTGAGCCATTGGACCTTGTCTCCAAATTCATTTCATAGACCTACTTCTCCATGTATAATGTAGGCATTAATTAGCAAAAGCAAAATATCCAGGTTTGTGTCCTAAGGACCAAATATCTAGAACTTAGTGACATTCCTGCATATGACAATAAATGTACATATAGCCACTCTGTCAAAGCCAACACAATTACATTGATCACAACTTTCCCTGTGGCCACCACTGCTGAATGGGAACATTCTAAAATACATATGAAGGGAAAGTCCTGATGTGGCAAGAGCAAACAGAGGCTTATTTTGTTAATGTCCCACAATTACAAAACTCCCCCCTTACTCCCTCCACACCCCAGTTATTCCATCAAATCTCAGATTCAAAGCCTGACAACTTTTGTGTGTATTTAATAGCCTTCCTGTCTGAACTCAATTTGTTCAGAGCTTAGGCTTTTGCTACTATGTTTTCTTTGGAACTGCCAGAGGAAGAGGAGGAAGGAGGCAGAAAGCATATAATATTTTTTCTGTGTTTAGTCCAAAATAGAAACCAAAGATTAAAATGTGGGATAAATTCTAAATGCTTAACAGGTAATTACTGTGGTAGGGTGGGAAGGAAGTGAAGCTATGAAGAGAAAATAAATTCATGTGGTTTGCTAGGGTTTGTTCATTTCTTGCTTGAGACTATAACTCCCAGAACCTCCCAACTAGCACAATCTACAGTGAGAATGATAGGGCATATGGTGAGCACTCAATTGGGGAAGGCTGTACATGTACCATTGTAGATCCACAGATCAACTAACATGGAAGCCACCAAATTTAAAAACAACACTTTTGTGTTTTATCAAACTGTAATGTTTAAAGTTGAGTGCCAGAATTTTGCAAAGAATTGTGTCTTGGGGTGATTATTATTGTTTATAACCCTTTAAATCAAAGGGGCATTAATTTTTGGAAGAGTTTTGTTTTCAGTCAGTCTCCACTTCTGTTTTATAATCAGTTTGTATCCTTAGGGAAGTCACTCATCTCCATAGAATCCAGCATTCAAAGGGCAGCAAGACAATAACATTTCCTTTATTTGTGCCCAGGCTATGCTATTTAGAAGCATAATGCCTCTAAACACAGAAACTCTATTTAGCAATTATTGGAGCTGATGTGGTATTTTAACGGAAAGAGCCTGTAGAAGGATCTTTGCCTGAATTGTAATGAGAGGGGTGTGGTGAGAGTGACTTGTTCACATGTTCCACCAGCACTATGTTAAGGTGTCTCCGTTTCCCTGGATTCTTTTGAGAATTTACATGTACTCGGGTTTGCTTTGGTGTGTGATGGAACAAATGAAGTGTTGCTGATATGCTGTCAAATTATTCTCTTTCCCAGAGGTGGTTCCTGTGCTCTTTTTCTCGAGGCTGATTGGGGCAAAAAGACCCCCCAAAACAGACTGTTTTCTCTGAGCTTCTGCTAGAGAAAGCTGCCTCGGCCTGCTGCTTTGTTTGCATAGTTGTCAATGGTAGCCACATCTCAGATCAGGACAAGTTAGGAGAAGAGAAATTGATAACAAACAAGGGGAAAGTCAAACATCTAATGATGACCACAATACACATGGAGCTGCCAAATGAAGTAGTTAAAGGTGTAATAGTACACACACACACACACACACACAACAATGTTATCCAGTCCCAAAGAAGACTGAGAAACATCTGGAAAGACCTTTTGCATCTGTATACTTCTCCCTGCTGTTCTTTTCTGTTAATTAAGCACCATTTTTTCTCTTGTTGCGAGAGCATTTGGATGACTCCATAATGAATAATGAGTCCCCTTCAGGGGAGATAAAGTGGGATATAAATAATAATAACAATAATACTGCTCCTTTATTTCTCACCAGCAATGTACGAAGTAGGTATGGAAGACAGAGCACTCCATGGTCCCGATCCAATATTCCACCTTCGACTTCCCAACAACCATTCTCTAGTTGTGGTCTGCTGCCTTGATTTTTTTGGTAAAGGGGACATTTTTTGCTATTCTCCAAGCCATGTCTCAGCGGGGAGGAATGGGCGGGGGAACCACTGCTGCTGACTCTCTACTCCCTCTTCTTCCCAAGTCATTAATAAGACCACAGTCCTGCTTGTCCTTAAGCAGGAGACCCCAATTTGCCCCAGCTCCCACCTGCCACCGCCTACACATACATTTAACAAGCTTTCCTTTGTCTCTTCCTTTCCAGGCTGGCTGTATACACAGCAGAGCTGTTTTCTGTCTCAGGGGCTATTTTTGCCAATTAGCAGGAACACTCAGCCTACCTTTTCAGTGCATTTAAGTTCAGAGTCAATGACCTCAGGAAGGCTAAATCACACCCCAACATCACTTTCCAGTTTTGTACTACTGCCATAAATCTTTGAATTGTGTTTCTGGTTGATCTTAGCTGCAATGTTCCTGTTAACTCCAACTAGAGGAGACACAATGAATCAATCAAACTTAGGGCCCTCCAACATGATGCTAAAACCCTAGAGGAAGCAGGTTAAAACAACCCACTTCCCCTTGGGTCTGGATCATTAGAGATGTTTAATTAATTCAGAGTTAACTGTGAAAACCCAGTTTACTCTGCATTAATTTGCTTTTACCTGAGGTGTTGTTTAGATGCCTCAGGCAAAAGCGAGACAGGTCCTGCATTTTGGGTCTGTCTGGGAGGGTTCCCAGAGAAGACCTGAGGTTCCAAGACATGGCCAGGAATACTGACGAAAGGGGCTTTTGGAGGTATCTCATTCATATATATATACTGTGCATAGATGAAGTCAACTTGATGGCAAATAGTAAAAATAAATTGGAAAAAATAAAATAAATACCATTTGATGGCATTAATAAATAGATGATCATAAAAAAGGCTTCATAGGGCTCCTCATAGATCATATAAAACAGCCTGCCAAACAAATTGTTCTCATTGCAAGGAGAGCTTCCATCTGTCACAAATGAGTGTGAAACCAGGATAAAAAAAACTCTGATCAAAGCACTGAACAGGAATAAAGCCAGGGGCAAATGAAAGGTGGTGAAGCATTTATCTAAAACAGCACTAACAGGGCATCAAAAAAGTAACACTGGTCCCTGTTTTATTAGTCAGTAAGCTAAAAACAATCTGCAAATGTGCATTTAGAGCAGGGCCAGAGAAGGCCACACCAACTTTTCAAGCTATCTGGGGGAAATGCCTAGACATATTTCTTATGATACTGGGAACAAGACTTACAGAAAAAGAAGGATGCCAGTGTTGGCCATGGCATAGGCTAAACCAAGGATCCCACTGCCCATAATGGCATTGCTGAGATTGAAGACAGACATTCCAAAAGAGGTCTTTCCTTCAAACTGTAAGGGAAGAGAAATGAAGAATACATATGTGGGAGAGGGTATATATACATTGCAGAAGAAATCATGAGCATTAGCCCTAGGGTTGCCATAAATCAAAAAATGGCTTGAAGGTGTGCAACAACAGCAAAAAGTTCATTGAACTTCAATAAGTTTTGATACAGCTTACTCTGAAAAGAGCCAAAAGATAGGGCTCCTTCATTTTCACTTCTCTTGCTTCTATGTTGAAGACAACAGGGAAAAGGTGCACACCTCCATCAGAAATAAGTTTACACCTGGTTCATTGACTGCCTGTTTCTATACTAGAAGGTAGCAAATGATGGCAGATTACTTTCTGGAACTGATTTATAGCATTGCATTCAAATGAGTTTGCATTGTACTTTTTTTTGGCTGTTCCCCAGTTAAAATAATCAAGATCCATATCAGGTGTGGGCAATTGCTCATAAAAGGGTACTTAATTTTTGCATCTGTGCCCACTACTCACAGACCACTTCTGGGCACATTACTAGTGATTTTGTGTTATGTTCAGCCAGCATTTTAAGCCAATTCACACTCAAACACGAGAATTTCAGAGGTTTTGAGGGATCTCTGAGGGTGAAAAAGACAACTGGCATGTTTACAGGCAGTTTGGAGCGATTTAATGTAGTTTTCAGGAAGAAAACTATCTGAAAATCATACCAAATTCCATTTTTAAAAACGTGGGAGGTTGGAAGGTTTCAGGGGACTTCTGGGGTATGCCAGTTGAAGTCCAAGGGGCACAGGTGGTGTGTAGATCACAATTTCCTCAGCCTCATTCTATACTGTCCAAAGATTTCTGGATGAATGTCCAAGCCCAAATCCAGGTGTGTGCATAAAAACTTACATCTGTGAAATGAGTATGTTTCTTTTCAGCTCCATGGGGAAGGAATTCCTCCATCTCTGGCTGGTTCTCATCAAATCTGGGAAAAGACCACAAGGAAGAATAACCTCTGTCAAATAGCAGCCTCCATTTCAAAACTAACAACTTTGATTTACAGAATGAGAACTCTGTAGATTGATTACTTCTATGCCTCATATTGCAATTTCCTTAGGGCCCTTCCACACAGCCTGAATGTGGACTCACGTATCCCAGTTCAAAGTAGATATTGTGGGATTTTCTACCTTGATATTCTGGGATATAGGACTGTGTGGAAGGGCCCTTAGTCAAAAATGGAGAAAATCAGAATATCCATTATGTGAGAGCTTTTCCACACAATCAATCAGCCTGTGACCCCCTATTATATTTTAGCCTTTGACATGAGCATTTACATTTTTGCTGCCTTGAGTCTCTACATTAGGAGAATGATGAGATAAAAATAAAGTAAGGAAGGAAGTAAAATAATGTCCCACTTCCCTGACTATAGTGCAATACCTTACCTATACAGTAGGCCGTCTACTTGTGCAGGACCCCCATGAAAGGGATAAACATGAATAAAACACTGCTATTTTTTACCTTAATAACCAACTCCTCTCTAGGAATATCTAGGCCAGTGGTTCTCCCCAGATGTTTTGGCATACAAATCCTAGAAATCCCAGCCAGTTTACCAGCTGTTAGGATTTCTGGGAGTTGAAGACGAAAACAACTGGGAACCCACAGGTTGAGAACCACCACTCTAGGTCCTCCAGTATGACTTTATGGCAGGCCTGCACAACCTGTGGCCCTCCAGATGTTTGAGCCTCCAACTACCAGAAGCCCTATCAGCTTATTTTTTTTTGTAACTGCTTTTTATTAGGTTTTCAGATTTTATAAACAATACAAAACATAAAGATATACCATACACAAACACAAAAGGAAAGGGGAAAGGGAGGGAGTGGGAGACGTTTCTTGACTTCCGTTCTAGTTCCCTATCAGCTTATTTAATGGTCAGAAATTCTGGAAGATGACATCTAAAAACATATGTGACGGCTACAGGATGTGCAGGCCTGTTCTATAATCAACTTATGCTGTAAAGTCAACTTCTACCAAAATCTACGGTCAACTTCTGCCAAAATCTAGATCCTCCAGTATGATTGAAAGTTGACCATAGAGACACACCAGGGGTCCAGGAGTTTCCTAGGCAGGCCATATGAATAAAATTAGCAAATAATCAGAACCATAATTGTGGAGGGCCAACTACATTAATAACAACCTCAAATTATTATTCATATTTTATTTCTTACCCACCTCTCCCCATGGCTCGAGGCAGATCACAGCACAGTTAAAACATACAAAAATACTATAAAAATTCTACAAACACACATTAAAATTCAGTTCCATAAACGACACAGATCAAAGCATTTATGTAAAATACACATTAATCACACAGGACAGAGATCAAAACACATGGCATGATTTTTTGAAATTCATGCATTCCACTGGCTGGGTAGAACTGCCAGAAGATATAGGTTTTTAGGTTTTAGGTTTTTAAAATTCCTCCAGTGGGTCATTCCACAGTCTTGGGGCAGCCAATGAAAAGGTCCTCTGGGTGACGGTTGCCAGTCGCGTTCTGGCTGGTTGGAGCAGATGGCCCCCAGAAGACTGAAGTATGCGAGGCAGATTGTATGGGAGAAGGCGATCCTTTAGGTAACTTGGATCAAAACCAAGACCTTGAACTTTGCATGGTAACTAATTGGCAGTCAGTGGAATAGCTTTAGGATAGGTGTAATGTGCTCTCTCCTAGGTATTCCTGTTAACAATCTGGCTGCGATATTTTGAACCAACTGGAATTTCCAAACTTGGTACAAATGTAGCCCAATGTAAAGCACATTGCAGAAGTCCAACCTTGAGTTTACCAGTGCATGCAGTACTATCTTCATGGTATGATGGAGATATAAAGCCTGTAGGGTATAAGTGTACATTGCAGATATGCTGCTACCTTCTATATCCTCCATATTTTATAACCCTCAAATCTGTTTACATTTTGACTGCCATGCAAGTCTTAAGAATTAAAAATATAACAGTTGATAAAATGATGCAGGAAAATGTGTCATTTGTCCCAAAGATGTTCCAAGACTCTGCATCACAGACATTCCAGATAGCACCAACAAATAGCGGGATGACCTAATTGTGTCAGGTATACAATGCATGTTGAATACCAACAAATTATCCTAACAAATGAAGTTTTCCCAGCAGTTTCATGTCCAATTGCACCTCACAGGAAGTTGCTCTGGCAGCAGATAAGAAACAAGTAAAACTACAGGAAGCAGCACAATCTCAGCTATAACTGTGTTCCCATTATTCAGATACACTGCTTCTCCTCCATATCTTGTGTCACCATTACCATTATATACCATTCTATTAATGCAATTTAGATTACTTAGCTGTTTGGTGCATTCACACATCTGAGCACTGAATTGTGGTTGGACAGATGAGCAAGAATAATGGACACTTGTTCTCCACTTGTTCAAGGACTTCAAATTTCATGAAGAAGGAATGGGGGACATAGTAGTATCTCCACACACACACACATGCACACACACATGCCCTTCTCTATAGTTAAACCTTATATTTCAGAGGGCTTACAATACAATAAATTTAAGACAATTTAAAAAATCTTAATATATATTAAAAGAACCTGAATTTTTTTAAATGAAACAGTTTAAAACATGCTAAAATAGTTTCAGATTGTTCTGATTATGCCGTGCAGCAGAGCTTTCCAAACTGTGTCACAACACATTAGTATGTTGCCTGCAGTGTCTAGGTCTGTTGCCAAAAAATGTTGGGAGACAAAATTGAAAAGGCAGGGGGATGACACCATGTGCTCCCCAGGCCTCCCCACCACTACCACTGGGAACAAAATGAAGCGATTATAGAGAAAACATACAAGTATTTTATGGTTTTTAAAAATGTATTGTTGAAAGCTTTCATGGCTGGAATCACTGGGTTGTTGTAGGTTTTTTGGGCTATACACCTCACAATCTCCGAGAATGCTTGCCATAGATGCAGGCAAAACGTTAGGAGAGAATGCTTCTAGAACATGGCCATATAGCCCGAAAAACTTACAACAATCCAGTGTTTAAAATTCTTGCATATTGTTACTCATAAATGACAAAAATCTTGGGAATTTTATTATCTTGCAAATCATATAATTTTGAAAATACAGAATGAAAGGTTTTCAAGAGATATGTTGTGTCCCCAAGTTCAGAAGTCTTTTTTTCTCTAATATGCCCGCAGGTGCCTTTTAGGCGATATGAGGGCACTGGCATAGAAAAAGCCTCTTTCCCAGAAGGTGAAATCAAAGTAACCTTTGCTCACTTCTTATTGTTAAAAAAGATTTCTGCTGGGCCTAAAACGACCCAGAAATGTACCAAAATATTGTGGAAATACCCCTCATTTGTCCTAGAAGATGTTTGGGGTTGTTTGGGGTTATTTGGGGTTTTTTTTAAGTGCAGGCAATGGCATAGTGGGGATATGGCTCTCTGGGGTCTTTGGAGGGGTGCTAATGAGGAAACCTCCACCACCACCCCCCAGCTTTCCACAATTGCCGATAAAGGATACCAAGCAAGCATTTGTGAGCTAGGATATGAGCTTGGAACAGTTATCCAACAGATTTAAAGGTCATTACCTTTAAAGCCCTAAACGGCTTGGGTCCAGGCTACTTGATTGAACACATCGAAACCAGCTGGGGCACAGCACTCAGCAGAGGAGGTCCTGCTTTCAGTCATACCCCCATCTCAAGTACAGCTGGTGGGAATGAGAGAAAAGCGCCTTCTCCATGGAACTACCTCCCTAAAGAAATAAAGCCGGGCCCTCCCTCCTCTCCTTCAAAAAACAACTGAAGACCTACTTATGCTCATTAGCATATGGAGATGAGGCAGAGTAGATAATGAGAGATCACTACCGGGCCCTGGTTGAGAAATATTTTGTATTTAGACTCTCTTACTCCATGCCAGCCCAATTACCATCGTTTGACTACACAACCAACCCACACATTGTTTTATGAACTCTAGTTGACTGTTGTAAATTAATGTGGATGTTTGTTGATGTTATTATATAATTTTGCTTGACTACATGTAGTTTAATTTATTAATGTTAGGCTTAATTTACTGATGTTTGACTTTAATTTGATGTTAGGTTTTAATATTATTGCAGGGTTTCTCTGAGATTTTATGTCACTTTTTGTTTGTTTTATGAAGGCATTGAATGTTTGCCATTGTTATATTGGAATCTGCCCTGAATCTCCTTGGGTAGATAGGGCAGAATATAAATAAAGTTGTTGTTGTTGTTGTTGTTGTTATCATCCAGTTTTTCAGACTGCAATCTGAAGAATCCCCTCTGCCAATATAATTGCTAAATAAGAGATTCTGGGATTTCTTATGTTTTTCAACATGTGGCTCAGATATAAATGTGGCTGCAGTTCCCAATTGTCTTCAAAGGGAAAAGAATATTGCTTTAAAGGAATTTCCATTCAACAATCTGCTTCTTGGTCAGACAGTCCAGGACTTCTGGTTCTGCACCAGCTTACCTGTCATTTCCCACAGATGGACCAGAAGAATTCAACACTGTATGTTTTCCATTGGGCACCAGTTCTACCATCTCAGTTTG
Source organism: Anolis apletophallus (assembly GCA_030556195.1). Taxonomy (NCBI): domain Eukaryota; kingdom Metazoa; phylum Chordata; class Lepidosauria; order Squamata; family Anolidae; genus Anolis; species Anolis apletophallus. The sequence goes on along the minus strand of JARBWK010000001.1, from coordinate 58,908,959 downwards.
AATGGGGATCTCTGTGGAGTTCATCTCTGCACTCTGTAGTGAGCAGACACTTAATCTTCCAACAAGCAGCAGATCTTTTAGACACTGAGTTTTCAGGCAAGCAGCAGGTCAGTGTGTGAAGTTCAAATTTGCAGAGGCCAGACTCTGTAATGATGCAGTTTCTGGAAAGAAACATTGGTCAATCAGATATTTGTCCCAATTAAAAATGCACACATCAAAGGCTTAGAATAGAGCATTTAAAGCCTGGAAGAGAAACACCAACACTATTATATGTGTTCAAGGCCTAAATATAAAATTTCAGATAACTCAGTCAAGAGGGCATTAACTAGATTTACTTTTTGCCTATCTTTCAATTGCTGTATTGTTTTATACTTGGTTTTACGGTATGTAGGGTTTTTTTTAACTACTGTTCATTTACTGGATTTTATGTCTACCATTTACTATAGACTGTCAGAGATCTCCAGTTATAAAGGCAATGCATAGTATAAATAAAATGAAATAAAAAATGGCTAGCATTCTGTATTTGTAACCTAGACTTAGGGGTCTGTAAATGCTTCAGCAACACTACATAGTAATGAACATGGTACTATATTGTCACACTTGTAAATGCCTCTCCAAACCTACCTTAACAGCCAATAGCCACACTGGGCAAAGGAGGCATGTTCAGCTGCTGACTGGGATTCAAGGAGTATGACATCTCCTCTCTGCTTCTAGTGAGCAAGGTTCAACAATCCAAAGCAGAAACCACTTTCGCAATTCCTTGTCACAGCCCCACTATTTGGCAGCAGGGAACTGGAAACATTATCTTCTTTGTTCCTTGATACATTTCATTGTGAACAGATCTCCTTTTCCTGATGCAACTGCTGTCTGCTAATGTGGGTTTGGAGGATTGTGCCAAGAGACATTACTCAGTTACCCACTTAAATAGCTAATGTAGGATAAGACTATAAAAATCAAGCATAAAAAAATCAAACATAATCTAAGTGCTTCCAAGTGGGATCATACCAGATCCTGCTGGAAACTGTTGGCTGCACGGGCAATATAATCATACTGTTGATACTGATTTGGTAAAAGCAAAAACCAAAGAACACCTTGGAGGCATCACTTCTTCAGACTTAAATTACCAAAATAATATGAGTGGTGCTTGATATATCTTATCCAAGCTCTGGGCAAGAGGTTATATGAGTGGTCATCTGATATCCACTAAACCATGGGAGATTCCTCTTTTATGTTTACACAGGTCACCTTGTCCAATGGCTCTGGGCTGGCCTGTTTCCCACACTTCCACCTGCTAGTGTTTCTCAGGAAAATCCTAATACCAATCTCCTTGCACACAGTGTACCAACCAATTTAGGTATGCTAATAACCTTCCACTGTGAGCAATGCTAAACAAAGTCATGACATCACGACTAGTTGGCCTTCATGTTTATGCCAATCACATAGTAAACAGTAAATAGAAAGGCAGAAGGGCTGAGCCAGAGAATCTGGAGACCAAAGAGGCCAAGAATGTGAAGATAGGTAGCATGCAGGCATGTAGCTGGGGGGGGGGGGGCTAAGGGGGCTTCAGCCCCCCGAAATTCTCAGGGTGGTCCGCGAAAAGGCCTTACTGGTACATTATTTAAACTGTTATGTTTATTCATATCATGATCTGATCACCATGCTCATTATATCCCACATTAATGGGGTTATTGGGATAACAATACAAAAGGTTTGCTAGGGTAGACCCTCTTCCACCAAGTCCCAGCCCCCCGAACCAAACTCAGCCCCCCGAACCAAAATCCTGGCTACGGCCCTGGTAGCATGTCAAATTTCTTGAACAATTTCTGGTTGCAATATGATCAACTCTGTAAGAGCATAAGGCTCTCCTGTCAAAAGACATTTCAAACCCAATTCCTTCTCTCTTTTAGAACATCAGACCCAGACTTCTTGACTGCTCAATTTCTCCACATCTACTTCCATGGGATACTGTTTACCCTCTTTCCAATGGCAGCCCAAAGGACACATACTGCCCTCCATGACTTCATAAAACACATTTGCTACTAGCATCCTTAGCTTGAACAAAGAACAGTTGTGTGCTGGGCACAGACCCTGCTACCTTTTCTTCCCCTTGGAATTTGTTTCCAGCTTCTATTCAAGTTTTATTCTTTCTCTTCCACTCGGTATCCAAAATTTTCTGTCTATCTCTGGTCTATTGGTCCGCATGGCTTCCTTCAAACACTGCCTCAGAGTGACCCTGCACTAAATTTATTGTTCATCCTGCCAATATTCTATCAAAATCAGCAGTGGCAGAGCTTAGGAGAAGGAAAGAGGCTTGGGTCATCCCACACTCTTCAAGTTTAATTTGTGAACTAAACATTTCAGAGTTCATAGACACATAGAATCTCAGAGTTGGAAAATACCACAAGGGTCATCTAGTCCCACCTCCTGCCTTGTAGGGATATACAACTAAAGCCAGAGGAAAAACTAGAGAGGACTCCTGTATCTTTAATGGTTAGGTAGAAGAGGGGTTTTAAGCAGGTGTTGTTACTTGGTTGTCTAACAAGCAACACCTGCTGAAGTTTCCTATTCTATAGGAACATTAAAGGTACAGGAGCCCCTCTCAAGTTTACAGTCTAGCAGCCCCATCTCTCTCCTTGCCCTATTTTTATTTTCACAAATATGTGGGTTACATTTGTCTGTCTGGTACTGCAGCAAATGGCTTGAGGCCACCCAGATGGGTTCATGGCTGAATTGGAATTTGAACCAGGTCTTATTAGGGTGCTTCCAGACAGAACCAAAATTTGATGGCAGGAGGTTGGGCTGGATCGCCCATGAGGTCTCTTCCAACTCTATGATTCTATGATTCTATGTACATTTTAAATCTGGGGCAAAAAATCCCGGGACCTGACAGCAGATCTACACACAGATCTGTCAGTCCCAGGAAACGGTCCCTTGCTATCTTCACTTTTCCCTTTAAAGAATGGAAGACATCCAGTGGAAGTTTTAAAAAAACAAACACTACTCTATTATGTGCTAGACTTCATATGTTCACATGCAAATATCTTAATGTAAACACAAGCAGATTTTTTTTATCTCTCTTGTCGCCCAATTGTTAATTCAAGCTCTGGTTATTATTATAAAAAATTTAAAGGAAAGAGTTTTAGAGAGTTGTAATTGCTTTCCACTTGTGCTTCCCTTGAGCCACCTGTGTGACCTTGGCTCCATGTTTTGACAACCCAATCAGCTGATTAGCTGTTTTGGGCTTTTAACATGTGCACGCGTGCTGTAGCAGTCCACACATGGAATGGAAAGCACATGTTTTGCATGACTACAGCGATATATAGTCATGCAAAGGTGCACATTCCTCAGACAGGATCAGGTTTAAGCAGCCCTTTTAAACCTGATTCCACCTGCACTTTGGTTAAATGTTTAGCCACACAAACCTCGTTTTAACCTGGATACTTCCAGATTTTTAGCCATGTGTAGAAGAGTCCTAAGTCTCACTAACCACTAGTTGATAGTAGTACATTTTATTGATTAGCCTATTGGCTGTATCGAAAACATTTGACCAACACATACACATATCGTACAACATAAGTTAAAATAAACAAGCTGTTAACAACATTCTGATTCAAATCAAATATCTGCATCACCTCTACAGTTTACCCCAATCGACTGTAAATATGCTGTTCTCAGCTGTGTTGCTTTAAATAGCAAAAGGGCAATTTTATATGTTATTTTAGCATTCTCACTAACCACTATAAACCTTTTCACTTGCCCTAGAGCTAGTGATGGCTTTTTGTTGCAGAACCAAGCACCTGGGAATACAAAAAGCCTGGCTGTGCCATTGAGAATCCAGTCTTAACTTATGGTGACAAAAGAATCTGTAGTGGTTGAGGAAATGTGTCAAGAGCTTTAAAAATGCCTCAAGAGCTACCAGCTGTATAAAAATATCTTTCATAAACTGTTAAATTATTCTATTTCTAATTTTCCCCATCTATTTAATACACATACACATACTCCCTCTCCATTTCACTCTACACTTTCTAGACGCTAGAGCAAGAGCTGAGGAGTGGTACTGAAGCACCTTGTGGTGGCCAAAGCAAATGTTCCTGTTTTGTTTTTCAGTGGAACAGAAAGCAAATAAACCAAAAAATAAAAAAATAAAATGATTCCTAAAGCTTATTTGTTACTCAATATTGCCAGTTACTCCCTCCAGGTGGCTTAATTGCAACCTCCTTTCAACATATCAAAAAGATGCTAACAATAGTTTAGGCAGAAAACTACTGATCCAATGTTTCCTTCCTGCCAGATTTGAGAGTCAGGTCATTGTATTCAGAATCCAGCAGGGTGACAAGTATTTGTTCCCAGGCACATCCTTTTCTTTGATTTTATAGGGCAGAAAATCAACTGATAAGAAGTAAGCCAGCGGGAACAGACAAGCAGGAACAGACAAGTACAGAAAAGAGTTAGCTGTGGAATAACAGAAGAGAGAACCAGTACAATATGAATAGCACTCTGCAGAAGGTTTTGACTGTACAAGGTTGTGATTATGTTTTGGTTTCATCACTGGGAAATTCAGACCAGAGGGTGGCACATGATGATACATCAGTCAGTCTTAATCATTATTTGTGATCATGGGATTTTCATAATTTAAGCAATCTCAAAGCATTATTGAGTTTTCTGCTAATATCCACATTTTAGAAAAAGAGTCAGCCCTCCTACATTGTTTCAGAACTTTTGGCCGCCATTTTTCCAGGCCATCCAATAGTTTATTCAAGCTCTGTTTAATATTATAAAGTTTAAAATACTTTCAGAGATTCTAATTGTACTCCATTTGTGCTTCCTTTAAATCAGTTGTGTGTCCGTATCACAGACCAATAAACTAACCCGCTGTTTCAGGATTTTAAAAAGCAGACATGTGATAGAGTAGTCTCCATAGGGGGGGGGGGGGGAGAAGGAAATCACATATTTTTTTGTGAGTGCAGGGATATACAGTGCTGTGAATATGCACATTTTTCGGCCAAAAACCGGATAAAAGGACACTTACCTGTCTATTGTAGCAAATCAGTGCGGATTTAATGCTAGCATCATGTAGCCACCTCCCTTTTAACTTCTGTGTTTTAGGTGCTGTGTAAATGGTCTCTAAGTCTGTTTAGATTTCACCATTTGTAGTGATGACCTCTTATTACCCAATTCTCCTTGCTCATCACAGCTCTCTTTGTTCATCACAATCAAGTTATTTCTCAACCCTCATTTTAAAAAAATATTTTTATTGAAGGATTTTTCTACAACAAGCATGGGGGTGTAGAATAACGATAATAAGGTAAAATGGATTTTTTAAAAACCTAAAATGTGAACTTCACTTTTTAACATGCTAAAATATACTAAGCTCCTTAAATCTCTTGCTATAAGTAGAGCGAGCCACAACACCGGAAAGCTCACCATCACCAGTGAACCAAAACTAACCAAAGTGCTCGGTTTGGTGTTTGAGAAGGAGTGAGAGTAGCCACTTTCAAGGCTGACTCAGTATTGAATAAGACAGTTTCCTATCTTACTAAGATTGAAGGCAGAGACAACAGTAGTAACAGCCAGTAGTGGAAGGCCAGGGATGTTAACACAAAGTAAAATAATTCAGAACAGGCAAAAAGGAACTGGCAACAGTAAGGAAAATAAATGTATTTCACTGTAGGCAAGCAACACATTGGGTATAGAATGAGAAGCCCCTAAATAAGAATGGAAAATGACATTACCTGTTTCTCATTAGAAAAAATCCAGACATTGAAATAAATCTACATAGAGCCCAAAGCTTGCTCGCTAGGCTTGTCACTATTGTCAGTTCAGTCAGAACTCTGCATCTAATTTGGTTTGTCTGAAATAATCCAATGTGCATATTTAGAAAGATTGCCACTGCCTGCTCTGGGAGATTCTTGTGCTTTTGCAAGCTGAAATTAAATCAATGTGATTTATCCCAACATGGATAGTATAGAACAGTGTGGTGCCCCCATTTTAGGGTTAGACAAGAGTTGGTGTTTTAACTACTTAGACTGACTGTGGTTACATATCCTATTAAGTCTAATCTAGCCTAGCCTTGCATGATGCAATAGAACACAGGCTCCAAGATGTAGGCATGGCTAGACACAGAACCCAAACATTACATGGTAGGAAACCTCTGTGAAGTTCCTTTTTTTTGCTTGGAAAAAAACAGTGTTCCTATTTGCACTTCTACACAGTTAACAACAAATGTTAACAGAAACTACTTTCTTTCCTTTTATAGTGCACCTTTCCTCCAAGGAACTCAAAGCAAACATGGTATTCAACTCTACTTTCATCTATGCAACAATTCTAATGAATTAAGTCTGACCCAGGGCCATCCAATGAGCTTCATCACCAAGTGAGGATTTGAACCCAGCTCTCCTGATTCCCAGTCCAATAATCTAACCATTACACTATGCTAGTTGCCATTGCACTAACAACATGTCATGAGAGAATACTGTAATTTTATGAAGAATTTTCACACATGGAAAATGGAGTATTTTTTGGTATGCAAGGCTGTGGGGTTTCCAAGGACTGGGTTAAAAATGGGGTGGGGGACACAGTTCTAGGAGGAATTAATTGGTTGTGGGTCAGTGGGTAGGAGTGGAATTCATCCCCCCACATCTACAAGCAAGAATGCAATACCTCATTGTTTACATCAACATGTCCTTCACTAGCTACTGCTGTGCAACCTGTACTACATGCTCAGGGGAACCAACCTTTCGCCCACCTGGAGCCAGGAGCTGCCCTTTTCTTTCCAATTAATGCATGGGTGCATTGAAGACTGGCCACAGTGAGGGAAGCCAGAGAGACTAGAAGCAAGTCCCCAGCAGAGGAAGTCTGCCAGGCTCTGAAAGTGCTGAGAGTCGGACGTGTTGGCTGGCAACACAAAGTCCCTTCTGTTTGGGCTCACGGCCCTTCCCTGCTGATATCTGGGAAGTGGCTCTCTAAGACAGAGCATCTTTATAGGCAGCTCATGTCCAGAGTAACGAGGACCTTCCCACTCACTCTTTTTTCCCACACCAACTCCCTCTGGCTTTCTTTCCCCCTTACACCCACCCTGGACTTTTGAGCATTCGCTGGCCTGTTTTAAATAGAGCAGTGTTGCTTTTGGAACAACATAAAACCACTTGATGTGCCAGACTGAATATAATGTTGAGGTGGAAGTCTTGGACTGATGTGCAACTTAATGAAGTTTAGTTCTAATCTTTACTATAGATTCCATGACAACCAGGAGCAGATTGCTTGCTTTCTTGGCATCCTCATGTAAACTAGAATCTTCTGTGCTGAAGTATGTCCTGTTCAGATCAGCAATATACCTCTTGGGTATTGAGGTCCACCTCCATGGCTGAGCTGAATAGAGTACCTATTTGTGCAATGGCCTTCTCATTGGCCATTGCCTTACTAATGCTATCAACTTTTGCTTGTTTGTCAATTATGATGGAAGTCAAGGTGGGACTGTATGCTTAGGTATAGAAATCCTTGTAACATACATGCAACCTTTCTTCATTCTTCATTTTTTATCTTATAAAAATAGAGCATGGAAACGTATTTCTTTTTGGATTACAACTTATATCCCCCCCCCCCCAAAAAAAACACCCCAGCATCAACATTGGTAATGCTGGTGGAAAGATTCAAGAAGTTGTGATCCAAAAGAGTTATCTAGAGAAGAGAACAATAGCTATTCACGTATGGTAAAGAAAGCAAAAGTCTGTATGCAAGGAGGCCAATGGCCTGTGATCTAATGTGCACTTGAGGACCACATCTCCTGTGTATACTGTTTCCAGCCTCCCTATTTACTCTGCCCTATTGATTCAGGCATACATTCCATTTTGTTTTTCAAAAGGCAGCAGGGCAAATACCTCCGTCATTATGGGTTATTTGCCCTGGTCAAGAGTTTTTTCAGTTCTCTAAATAGGCTCTTGAAATAAGTGGCCCCAGGCCCCTACTATAGCCACTGCTGGGACCTGATTATTGCACTTCACCCATTCCCCTGGTCCCCATGTTTTTCTTAGCACTAGCCAGCCCAGCCCTCTGGAATTGCCTAGGCCATTTCTGGAAATTTTGGCCCCTGACAGCTCATTTGCACAAAAGACTCATGAGGGATTGGTTTTTAATGTATATGCATGTGTTGATAAATTTTATATCTATGTTTTGCTTATTCTATATGTGTCTGTATATTTTGTTTATGTGGAAACTGCCCTGAGTCCCCTAGGGGAGATAGAGTGGCATATAAATAAAGTTTTATATTATTATTATTACTACTATTACTATTATTATTATGAGGTCAGCCTGTCCATGCTACTTCCCTTCAGGTGTAGTTGTACTTCCATCTCCAATTATTCCTGGTCAGCATGATCATGTCAGCTCGGGGTGATAAGAGGATTGGAGTCCAACACAACTGTTGGGAAACATAGCTCCTGCATGTTAAAATGGACTTGTTTCATTATGGGAAGTCATTCTCATATATCCAATCACCATATCTGTCCATACAAAAGAGATTTAAGCATGGCTTGCCAGCTGTGATTTTCCTTGTTCCCCATTGAGTCATTGCCAGACTCTATCTCTACCCTCAATGCCATTTCCTTATGTGATGCTACAATGGGACCGAAGCCTGGGAGCTATTTTTTGTACTTATCAATATGAACAAACCCTCAAGAAATGGCTCCAATTACAAACCAATCTATTCCTATAAATCATATCCACAATGCTGTTGAATGAATTGCAGCTGCTGCCTTTTAAATGAATTCTGAAAGCATAGGCTTCATGATAAAAAAAATCCAGTGGCAAATCCCAGCCTCGTTGTCTTCTCCTACTGATTTCCAAGGGTTCTGATTTATTTTAAATGCAAAGCAGGAGGTTTCAATGCATAAGTGAAAAGGACTTGGTTTTGAATGTAATTAAAAAAAACATCTTAGAATAGCTCTATGTTTAGCAAACTGCCAAATGGTGGAGGCCTAGACCAACCATCTTCATGAAACCAGAATGAATGCTGAATGGTTGACAACAAGCAGATCCAAACAAGGCACATCGAAATGCAACACTCACATAGCAGAGGTCTGTTAATGTTGTCATTGTTGTTTTCATTTACAATCTGACTCCTTTCCAGTCTGGGACACAAAGCCATTAAAAAATTTAAAACGGATACAGACAAGTTTATATCATTTAGAAATTTGAAGTAGATTCATAAAGTTGGAAGAGACCCCAAAAGCCATCCAGTACAACTCCATTCTGCCATGCAGGAACACACAACCAAAGCACTCCTGACAGATGGCATCAAACCCCTGTTTAAAAACCTCTAAAGAAGGAGACTTCACCAAAATTTAAGGTAGCTGTCAAACAGCTTTTACTGTCAGGAAGTTTTTCCTAATGTTTATGGGGAGAATGGATTCTAAATATGGGAAATGAGTTTTCACCTAGTCTCTTGAGCAGGAGAAAACAAGCTTGCTTCATCTTCAATGTAACATCCTTTCAAATATTTGCACATGGTTATCATACCACCTCTTAACCTTCTCTTCTAATCTAAACATACCCAACTCCCTAAGCTGCTTCTCACAGGACTTAGCTTCTAGGTCAGACCAATAAAAGTAAAATCAGCCCGACTGCTGGCTGGCGCTCCCATGGCCAGCCACATAACATCCATTTTGCGTGAGTTGCATTGGTTGCCAGTGGAAGGCCGGATCACCTTCAAAGTGTTGGTACTGACCTTTAAGGCCTTGAATGGTCTGGGGCCAGTGTACCTTAGGGACCGCCTCATCCCATACTGTCCCACTAGGCCATTACGTTCTGAGTCGTGCCAACTTTTGGAGGTTCCCAGCTTCAAATGTACCACCTTATGGCCACAAGACGAAGGGCCTTTTTGGTGATCGCCCCCACTCTGTGGAATGCACTGCCTTCTGATGTTCATGTTCTTAAAGATCTAATGACGTCCCGGAAGGCGTGCAAAACCCTCCTGTTTCGGCAGGCCTTCGGGGTCTAAGACTGCAGTCTCTTGGCTATCCATCCCGTGCTGGATGCAACCCTGATGAATTGTGCTTTGCTGTGTATTTTATTGTGCTTTGCTGTGTTTTTATTGTGTATTACTGTGTTTTTATTGCATTGTATTGTATAATACTGTGTTTTTAAACTGTGCTTCCAATGTTGTAAGTCACCCCGAGCCACACCAGGAGTGGCGACTAACAAGTGTGAATAATAAATAAATAAATAAAGTCATGATGATAAAAAATAATCTACAGATAATACAACACATTGTGATGACCCTTCACCATTGAGCACATAGGGCTCCCAAAACAAAAAAGTCTTCACCTGTCTACCAAAGGAGACAGTTTAGCTCCTCTGCAAAGGGGCAGACACAAAAACACCTCTGTCATGTCCCACAAAATGGACCTGTGAGAATGACAGGACAGAGAGACAGCTCGTCAGAGAGCTCAAAACATGGGCAGAATTGTTGTACAATTTCAGCTACCGCAAGAACCACAGGTTCGGAAACCTGGTTGTGCCTAGCTATTCCAAAAGGCCACATCAGACACAGACAGGTTAGAAGGCAAAATCAGAGGTTTATTCTTGATGGCCAAGGGGGATGTCAGCAGAGAAAGTACTCCAAAGTACAGGCAGTCCCCAAGTTAGGAACAAGCTAAGTTCTGCATGTTTATTCTTTGTATGGAAGTCAGAACAGGTACACTTTTTAAGTTTAACTCTAGCCAAATATATCCCTGTGCTATCCAAAGTGTGTATGTCTGTGTGTGTGTGTGTGTGTGTGTGTGTGTGAGAGAGAGAGAGAGTGTGTGCGCGCTTTGGATAGCACAAGAAAGGGTTAACACCCCTTGTGTTGCTTGTTTTGCTGTCTGTACCACTGTTCAGAATATTTCACCTCACTTTCTGTCTCTGTGATAATTGGATTTTGAAAAAAAAAGCTTGTTGTGGAAACAAGGATTGGTGGGAAAGCTTCACCTCTTCCCTATGGTGACACTTCCAGGAATGAAGTTAACTTCCTAGGGGTATATTTCTCACACGTCCTGTTGTCTCACCCCTGCTTGTAACTATGAGCCATTTGCAAGTCAGATGTTTATAACTCGGGGACTGCCTGTACTGACATACAGTAGCCGCTCTGAGTCCCCCCTCGGGGGTTGAAAAGAGCGGGGTAAAATGCCACAAATAAATAAATAAATAAATAAATAATTGTGAATGCAGAGCATTTTTATTTTGACAGCTATTAAAGAAAACTGCGCCAACTCCTGGCTGGTTGAAAAACAGTCCAGCTAGGATCTGGGTCCTGAGTGGCTCTGAACTCTGCTGCATATCTTAGTTGATTGGCTCTTCATGTGGTGGGAAATTCAATAAACTGTCATTGGGTCATTTGAAGTGTCATATCATTTAATGTTCTGCCTCTGAAAAAAATGCAGTGTGGCAATATGTAATGAGTCCCTGATGGGTTTAATGGGTTGGCTCTGGTTAATACAACAGGATTAGTACAGTGTATATTGGATATTTGGGAGTGATGCCCATCTCAATAGGTGACACTGGTTTGACACTGGTATCTCCACAGATAGCCCTGATCTCATCAATAGGAGCAGGAAACGGGGAGCTCTGGCATACATTCATTGAGTATTTCCTCCCATCCCACCCTGTCTCCCAGTTCATTGTGAGGGGATTATGGAAAACAGGGGAAGGGGTTTTGGCTCTCTGGAATGTTGCAACTAGGCAACATTCTAGAGACAATTAATACAAAAGGTGCGGGCTCACTAGCTTTTGCAGGGCCATGGTTTCTATTTCTTATAATTTTATATATTTCATAATTTGGCAATTTTATTTCTTAATATCAAGATTGTATAGGAAAATGCAGTCTTTCAAATAACCAGGACTTGTGCCATATAGGGCTTTATAGGTCACAACCAGCACTTGTGTCCAGAGCCAGGACAACAACCCATGGATCTCTTGCAATGGAGGAATAGCATCATTCCCACAGCCAGAACCAGATAGCAGCAGCAGTACTAGTAATATTTTCATTTCTTCCCCACTTCTTGTCATGGCTCGAGGTGAGTTGCAACATTACTAAAACACACAATCATCTAAAACACTTTGTAAACAACATATATTAAAACACATTTCTACAAAATACATATTAAAATACACAGAACAAAGATTAAACATAAGATGCAAGTTTTTAAGAAATCATCATTAAAACAAGAAGGGTCTTCAAATGTGTTATAAACTGCTTTGGCCGCAGTTGAATTTTTCTTCTAGTTTCCAAAGGCAACATTGCAATAATCTAAATGGGATATAACTATGGCATAGGCCATCATGGAAAATGGAAAATGTCATGGAGTAATAGGCACAACAGGATATTTTGGAAAGGTGTGTTGAAAAATATGTTCTCTTCTATTCTCATATGTTTGGAGAAGTTTCCTTTCTTTCTAAAAGTATAATATGTAGAAAAGCTTCTTACCTCAAATGGCACTATAGCAAATTATTGAAAAGTACCATTAACTTTTCTTTCTCAGCCTAATGTAAATGTAAAGAATTTGATTCTCTTAGCCATGCCCATTTCTTGCCACCAACCTGCCCAAAAAGTTGTTCCTGAAATCAAGTTAACTCACTCTACACCTTCAGTGCAAACACTAAATGAGCACACCAGTAAAGAAAAAATAAACTCATATTTGGAAATCTATAAATGGAGCTATAGACACTTCAGCTAACTTCTAAAACACTTTCAAGTGACTTGCTAGGGGTGGGGCGTGCAACTTCTAGGCTAGTTATTAAACAAATTTTCTGAGTCATCGTATTTATACAGTTTTTAAAAAAATCTAGTACACATAAGACATAATTCCAAGTGACCTTTCTACTAGAGAGTCATATCCCAAACAATCTTGAGATTCTACATAGTGGACTTTTTAGTAGCAAGAGCACTTGGAATTATATGCTGTGTGTGCACCCATCAAGTTATTCCTTTTCATACAAAATGTACCAGAATCCCTTTTATGCATGCTAATAAGTATTGTACAAAGCCTCACAGTGTGGTAGAATATGAGGCTTTTAAAGCAGAGGTTATCCTGAGTGCTTTGGATTGAGTGCTCCTGCATTGCATGCGGTTGGACTGGATGGTTCTTGGGGTCTTTTCCAAGTCTATGATCCTATTATTCATTTTTTCCTTTTCCTTTTTTGTTTAACCTGGGGTGAGATGTATACCCTTTCCTTCATTGACTGTGGGTCAATAGTTAAATTCAGTCAAGCATTGTCAACTAGCTCTTTGTCTCACAAAATATAAGGATATCCAATCCTTTTGGGCTATAGGTGCAATGAACACTGAAATTCCCAAGAAATTCAGTAATGGGATGCTATCATGGACCTGGCAATAGATGTAGTCTGAAAGCATACAATACAGCAAACTGGTCTAGATCTGACTAATGCTGGAATATATAACCATATGGGAACCCCTTTTTCATGCCACCTTTCCATGTAAAAAAATACAATGCCACAATGAGCAACAGAAGAAATGGTTTTATAGTCTATTCTTCATGCTACAGACAAAATGGTACTAAAAATTGTTGTTGTTTTTTAAAATCAAGCCCTTAGCATGTCAACAAGTTGCTCTACCCCTCCTCCTTCAAACGAGTCAAGGTTACTCAAATGACTGGTTTTTTTGAATTCACATTTACTGTTCAGCAAATCTCAGTTAATACCATAATTGCGTTTTCAAGGGTGGTCTCATGTGTGATTTGAGCAGCTGAAAAAATGTAGACAGGTTTCTTAACAGCTTTCTATTATAATCCAGGGTTCTATGCTTTGAGGCAAAATTGTTTTAGCTTACTTTGTTAAGATAATATCTGCAGAGATGTTAAAACTGCATTGCACTGTTCCTATATACACAAAAGAGTGATGGTTTTGCTAGTTTAATATTAGGCTAAATTTGGAGCTCACATATACACACAATTTACACACACACACACACAAGTATAGAAGCATATTGTCAAATGGTGGCAGTGGATTCAGCAGAAAAAGATTGGAAAACCTGTTGCTCACCTCTAGCCTAGTGGTCTTTCCAGAACACACACACACACTTTCCAACTTTTTCAAGAATTGATCTTTAACTTAGAAATAACAACTAAAGTTGATATGGAATTTAGAAGTCAGAAACAACAGTTTTGACAGTATGTTGGATTATTGCTGGATCAAAAGGTCTTTCTTGAAAATATGGTAACTTGTAATTTCAAAATAGCAAGTGAGAGCAAGTCTACCACCCATGCTGATGTAAGGATTTATTTTTTTACCACTATAATACCACAGTGGGTATTATAATCTTTTAAATTTTTAATAAAACATATTCCCTCATTTTAAAGGCTTTTTTTAACCATAATTTAGATTTCCATGAGCTGTCAAATCTGATGATCTAGATGCAACTGAGATGCAAAGTTCACCAGTGACATAACTGCAGAATGATGAAGCAAATAAGAAATGCCCCACATTGGCAGGAACCAAAAGATCGGTGTAGAGTTGATGTCCTTGAGCTGAGTCCAAAACAAACGAAAGTCTGATGAAACTTTCCTGTAAGTTGCAACCATTTCTCATTGGTCAAAACATAATCTTAACAGTACATTTTATATTTTTGATGCTTTTCAATCAAAAATTGGGATGGCTGGATGGGGACTTCTTGCAAGAGGTACAGTATATGCAGGACCGGGTATATCTGCAGCATACCTATTTGGACATCTGGACACATAATATGAAGGAGCTGACACATCTTTTATCACTTTAGTACAAGGGTGGACAAAATGGAGTCCTACAGATGTTGCTATATTACAATTGCCAACATTCCTAAACATTACTAAAAACTATAGGGAATGCTGGGAGTTGCAATCCAACAAGATCTGGAGAGCACACTTGGAGGCCACATTGACTTAGTGGTTGAATAATGAAGGATGACATTTGAGAATCTTGTTCTACCTTACCCAGAACAGAGCACATTACAAGGTAGTAGTGCCAAAGAACTTGAAGTATCCATTGAGTATGTTTGATAGGGAATACACATAAATCCCACCAGAACATCACCAGGCTTCTCTGAAAGGCAGCAGTGATGGCTTCATTTTTCTTTTCCATTATGAAATGGTTAATTAGACTGTAGGAGATATTGTCTCTTAGGAGACCAAAATCTCTTGGTCTTGAGCTCCGGCGCCTTACCATCCTGTGATGTAATAACTTTCTTCCCTTTCATGCAGATCAGAAACTATCAGGTACTTGAGAAAAATCTGGTTCTGAATAGCAAGTGCCACTGCTAAGCCTGATTTCCATTGCTCTTTAGTTAATTTAATTCACAAGAAAAGGTTCCTGCCTCCATCCTGACTCTGAAATCCACAGAGACGGGGCTCTATTTGACAGCTGGCAGCGGCTGGCAGGAACAGCTTTCTGTTCCTAAGCTGGCATTCTTCCCAGTAGGCAATTCAACAAGGCACCTGATTGGCAATATTAATGGGGAAATGAGGTGGTCACACAAGATGCTAATGATTTTTAAACACTTTAAAACTATTTTAATCAGGTGGGTAATGGGAAACAGGGTGAGTTAAGTAAAAATGATGGAATGGGAAGGCAGACTTTCCTCAAAACTGTTTGCTTTGCATGGAGATAAGGTATTTCAAAACAGTAAATAAAACGAATCTTTTTATGCAAAGGGGCATGTGAATATTTGTGAGTGTCCTTTTCAGTCTGAGTGTTTCATATAAGCTTTTGTTTTACATGAAAGGTATCCTGATTTTCTGTGCAAAAAATCCCTGCTGAGAGCTATTGTGTTGCATGCATGTACTTTGGGATCTATATTTTTTACTTGTAAAAGGAGATTTATGGAAAGTTGTCAAGGAGAATGCATATTATTCTTGGGTGTACATGAGTTATAATGTGTGTAGTGGTGCAGTGCTGGGGTCAAATACCATCTGTACATGAGTTTTAGCTGGTTTTCCCTTAATATATAGGCATACATGAATTTTGGTGTTGTTTTCCACATCTTTTCCCAGTTTTCCCTGGGGATGTTATGTCCTATATTTTTGTGCCATTTTTCCATGTATTCCCTTATGGGGGCCTTATCATATCTATCTAAGATTTATAAAAATATCAGCGATAGATGCTGGAAATGCCAAAAGAACAGGGGCACTTTCTACCATCAATGGTGGACTTGTGAAGTTATAAAACAATACTGGGGCAGAATACACAATTTATTGCAAGAAATATTGAGAGAGAAAATTGAAAAAATACCTGAGTTATTTCTTTTGAATATTATAGAACTACAAACAATGGACAGACATATGGAAAAACTACTCTGCTACATCCTTACGGCGGCCAGAATTGTGCTAGCACGGTATTGGAAGAGCACCGAAATGCCAGAAGAAAAAGAATTATTATTTAAAATTATGGAATTTGCAGAATTAGATAAATTAACGAATCTTGTGAGAGGTAATTCAAGTCTAGATTTTGAGGAAACCTGGAAACCATTTTTATGTTATATAAAGAATAAGGAAAAAATAGAGTTGCAAGGCTTCTGGCTATAAGACTCAAGCTGAACTTGACTATTTTGACCAATAACAATGAAACCTCCTCCGATCCCAGGTGAAGTCAACTTGTTTTTAGATGTTCTATGTTTATGGTCCAACCTTATGTATCCTTTTCCAAACCCCCTTTCCCCTTTCTACCCACCACTTTGTAGATGCGTGTAAGTCTGGGTATAGTTACCACAGACAATTATGTGTTGTGATTTCTATGTAAATGTCTATTTTAACCAATAAAATTTGTTTTATAAAAAAAATGTGTGTAGTGGTGTAAAATATGTTTGAGCAAGAGAAACTCTTTGTAGTCACAAACAACATCACTATAGACATTTTTCTCCTCAGCCACATTCTGATGGAAAAGTGATCTAGAACAAATATTTCATGTGACAAAATTGGGGGACACAAGACAGTGGAAGGTCTAGCTGCCCCCGTCTACTTAATATGGATGTGAAAAATCTAACAGACTCACTTTTATTATATTTGTCTAAACTCTAGTGACATTCACATCTTGTTCATGTCTCAGAAGAACAGTGGGAGAGACTTATTTTCTCCTGCAAAGTTGATATAGTTGGAATCTATTTTACAAATGCAGTTTTATGTGCATTTTTATTAATGCACACAGCTTCACCATTTTTAATGTATTATGAATTTTTTCAAATGTCCATATTGATTTTGTGCACATTTCTTTCTTTGTTGAAACACACAGCAAGTACAGAGATCTAATCTGTCCCATTGCCAATCTCAATAGGTGCAAAATGGATAGTTATTTGGGGAAATGTGAATCAACTAATTTCTTTCCTACCCTATTACAAAAGTTATAAAAATCAGGTTTTCCTGCTCTATTTCATACCCTATTTTAGATATTAGGTCAGACAAATGATGATTACACAAAGATAGCCAGCTCCGACACATATAGCCTGGGCCACAGTGTACTATAGGGTTCACAAAAAAAAATCACAGAAATTGTTTTCAGTCCCACACAGACTGATTTATAATGGGGTTTATTTCCTCCAGAAGTACAGGATGTTCCTATAGAGATTCTGTGCACCTTCATTCCCTCCGGGCCCTGTGCCACTGATGCTGGCTTTGGTAAACATAACCCCTCCCTGTCTCCTTAATCTTCATGGCAAAGCAAATTTTGATTGTTTGATCAGGGGAGGCATGACCAAAGAGCAGTGGGGGCTGGTACATTCCTGCCTGGCCAATTTGGTGCCCACTTTTTACAGGAAGAATGGGAACTGCCCTCTTTTCCTACATCCCATACTCTCTGAATTAGTAAAAATATGGGAAGCAGGGTGATTGCGATTCCATTCTACACATATTTCCGTGTAATATTGTGTGTCTTGAAAGTTCCCTGTTGATTAATTGTAGAGCTTCGAAGGAATACTTAGAGGTAGTTTGCCCTGATTAGCTCCCAAAATCAGACTGGATCTGGTTCCTTTATGATGTTTGGGCATCGGTGGAATTTTAGCAATGCAGAAAGCACAATCAGAGCCAAGCTACACTGAGAAAAATTGAATTAATTTGAACGCAATTTTTTTAAAGTGAAACTAAGTTTTTCAGTACATGTTTTGTTCAATGTCTAACTGATACTGAATTTCCCAATCATGCATCAGTAGACTTTATCCATGGGATTTTGCTACCTGAAGCAAAACCAAAATGACACACCTCTTGACCCCATGTACAAAAACTAATTGAAAATGCTGCAGTATTTGATTGTTTATATATTATGTTTATCTATCACCTCTCAGCCCAAAAGAACTCATGACAAATAAAAGCAGTTAAAACATATAAAACAGATTAAAATACTCTTCAAACATTTAAGAACTAGTCTAAAAACAACACTAAACTAGAATTTAAAATAGTTAAAACAGAGTAATTTCAAATATTAAAAGCTATGTGGAAGAGAATGTGTTTTCAGCCTCCTCAAAACTGAAAAAAAGATGCAGTCTGCCTAACTTCCTTAGGCATGGAGGTTTACAGTTGTGGGGCTGCTACAGAGAAACCACCCTTACTTCACGAGATGTTTGGGATGTGCCTTTTTATGTTTCATTGTGGCTAAAAAAATATAATCTTATGTATAAAGGACAGGAGGGAATAGAAAAAAAACATGGAATTTAGTTAACTGCATTCTGCTGCTTATTGCTGGTTTGCGTTCTTTACTCTTTAGCATATGACACTGTTAAATAATTACAGCAATAACATATGCGTCACTTCTTCATGTGAGCATTTCCTGGAGGAGTCTTAATGTAGATTCATCTGCCTTGACCGAAGACAGTCTTAACATTTCTAATTCACAATTTAATTTGGAAAAGGTAGTTTAGAGCCAGAAATATGTTAGAATTCTGATTGTTGCCAAGAATATTATCTTTTTATGAAGGATGATTTTGTCCTTAGACTACATGTGTCAAACATAAGGCCCACAGGCCAAATCCAGCCCACCACAGTATTTTATGCAGCACACAAGGCTTTCAATGACAGGACAACATTGTTACATTTATACAGTTTTGCAATTACAAATAGCCCTTTGATGGCAACCATAAAGCTGATGTGGCCCTCATTGAAAATTAATTTTACACCCCTGCCTTTGAGCTCAGAAGACAAGAAGGGATGCTCATTGCCGGGGGATTTTGTCTAGAACAGTGGTTCTCAACCTATGGGTCCCCAGATATTTTGGCCTTCAACTCCCATAAATCCTAACAGCTGGTAAACTGGCTGGGATTTTTGGGAGATGTAGGCCAAAACACCTGGGGACCCACAGGTTGAGAACCACTGGTCTGGAAGGACTACTATACAGACTGACTGATTGTTTCAATACAGCAATGGCCAACTCTTGTCATGCTCTTATTCTCTCTCCACTAGTGACACCACATTTTTTCTTATCCTGGTTGGCGAATGGAGAAACTGAATCACTCGGATTACAGGATAGGTCCCAGGACACACTGAGAGCTGGAGCCACAAATAGAACCCAAGCATCCAGACTGCCTTCCACCCCCCACTGAGCTGTGGAACACACAGTTTGTTGTGGTGTGTATAGCACGGAGATAATCCCCAGTAGCCTGCTGCTTAAACTCTTATTAACCCAAGTCTTTGGGTCTCTTGCTGTTTGTTCTCACTGCACTGTTGTAGACAGGGGCCCTTTATTTTAAAGGACAATTTGTTATACCCATGAACACATTCCATTAAAAACATTCAAAGAGGGGATCACAGCTACACAAATCTTTGAAATAATGGAATCAGTCAGCCCTAGATGGTAGAGGCCATCACTCTGCTCTTCCCTGTTCTTTCTCATGAGTTTTGAGCAGATGTTAGTTACCAAGGAAATCCTTGATTTTCTGAATTAGCTATGCTGCCTGCCTGCAATTACATAAATCCCACAGGATTTTAAGTGTAATTGAGCTGAATTAAGTGATCGCTTTATGTGAGTGTGTGTGGTGTAGATAGAATCTCCCCCACTCCCAACTCCACTGCTATTCTTGATCTAGGAACTTTTCTGATACACAAAAGTCATGAGGATAAGAGAGTGAAGCTTTCACCAGTCCGCAACAAATCTAACCAGGTAGGACTGTTGGATGTGCTTTGGGATGTACCATCCACATTTGCAGGTTTACTTTTTACAGATTTGAATATTCATATTGTATTAATATTTTCTCTCTAGAAATCTCTAGGTTCCCCTGGGTGATTCTATGGTCAACTTCTACCAGCTATTCAACAGAGGGTGAACATAGAGTTTCTTCTTGCTTTATCTTCAAAATTGGAGTTTGTCCATTCCTGCTGGCATTATTTGCACATACACAGCAAATTAGCATGGCACGTGATGCATGCACATCCCATTGCCAATCTGCTGCCTCCCCGTGATAAATTTGCCTTCTGCCATCGAGAGGAAAAACCATCAATAAACACAGATAATGGTCTTGATTTTGCCATTTTATATAAAGTACATGATTTTGCTATCGTACATCATGGGACTTCAGTACTGATGAAAGAATCTCATAAATTTCTGCAAAATTCTCATGAGTATCACAATTAAATCACTCATTTTCTCTAAAATTCCAGGTGCTACACTATAAGTAGTGTATCCCATATTTTCAGTCAAATGAGGCATTGTTCACTGCATAGGTGTGCCAGTTTCATCAACTTGAGTGCAAAGCATAAGTGAAAAAAATGCCAGAGTATCATGCTGATGGTCTTTCTGTAAAATCCTGGTTCACAAAACTGCTAATGTCTTCCTTTGATTTCCACCTAGAAAAAGCCAGCTGCTGGTACAGAGAAACCTTTGTAATGCTATCAACATGGTATTGTCCTTGGCCTAGTGAACTCAGTTTTTACTACAAACATCACACAGGACAAATGAAGTGGGAAAGAGAAAACATGAATGAGAGGGGCTAGACACAGGAAGAAGAAAAATAGATGAAAGAGAAAATGAAGAGAGATACCATGTATTTAAACAAGGTTGGGTCGAGAAGTGGGAGAGAAAGACAAACTCTTTATTAGTTGATATAGTAAAAAAAGAGGCAAGGGATAAAATAAACAGAAGCATTACAATTTACTAGCCAAACCCTATTTGCAGGTCTTTGGGGTTTCTTCTATGTTGCTCTTTTTTGTTGTTATATGTCTTTAAGTCAACACAATAACAACCGTATCTTAGAGGTTTCTCAGCAAGATTTGTTTAAGAGAGAGTTTGCCATTGCTTTCTTCTGAGGCTGAGAAAGTGACTTGTCAAAGATGGCCAGTGGGTTTCTACAGTGGATAAGAGATTTGAACATGAATAGTGTAGTGGTTTGAACTATTTGAACTATGACTCTTGAGACCTGGGTCCAGTTCCCCTCTCACCCACAGGGTCACCTTGGATGAGTCATACAGTCTCAGCTCCAGAACCCCCATGATAGGTTTGCTTTAAGGTTGCCATAAGTTAGACACAACTTGAAGACATGCAACAATATCTTATTGAATCATACGACCTTATAAAATATGAAAAAATAAGTATCCTACCACACTTCTGCCCCAGTTCACTCACAGAGCCCCACAGCACCCATCAGATGATGTAGGCTGATTTTGGTGGGGCTCTGTGGGTGAACTGGGACAGCAGCATCCCAGTTGTAGGACGCTGCACCGCCAACTTGGCAGCCTCCCTGTGTTCCATTAGAAAAAATGGGGATACCGCAGGATTAAGCCATGCTGTGGTGCTTCCCCACATGTGACGGGGAAGCATCAGCTGTTGGCCGGGTTGCTGGGATTGCCCCGTTGCTGCCCCAATTCATCACAGAAACTGGTGAATTGTAACACTGGACCTCATCCATGTGATGAGACCCCAAGTCCAGCACTCAGATGATTACACCATGCTAGCTGTCATTAATGATACCCAGTACACAGGATTTTAAAATGCCTTTAAATATACAAACCCATCTTTGTAATGCAGTTTTTCCCACATCCATAACTGCTACAACAAGTTATTGAATTTGATGACACTATGAACAGATCCTTATGATTGCCTTGCAAGCCGCAGTAAAGCAGTGAAATCCAACAAGGGGATTTATTACAGAAGCTGATGAATCATAATGATTTCCTGGCCTAATCTGCCCCTCTCCTGATGTTAAATAGGATTTATAAAGGGGTGGATATGACAAGTAAGGCTGAATTGAATATTAGGGATGAACAGGTTTCTTAATGAAAGAGATTTTCAGGTACTTTAAATATTCATCAAATAATGGTCAGCTTTTATTATTTTTTGAAAAACACTGATTTATTGTCCCACTCAACTGTTTCACGATACCCACAGCAGAGCTGGTTCAGAGAACACAGACATTTGAATGAAGGTACTACCTTCTCTCTAAATTTGCCTCACTTTCTCTCAGTGACGTTACTATTCTGGAGCAGTACAAAATTAACTGATGTTACTATTCCTAGATAGAATTATTAGACTCATTTGAAAAGTGTGGGCGGAAAGAAAGGAAGAAATTACACTTTAGGTGCTATGAATAAGTTCCTATTGAAACACAACCAGGTATAAATGAGAGTAATGGGAGCATGAGGTCACATCCAAATCCTGGGGCTCTTTTCACACTCCAAATTTTAGAGCACTATGATTCCACTTAATTCATGGTAAGATCCTGTAGAGTCTTAGGGCCTGTATTTTGATGACACACTGGGGCCGAGAATTCTAAATGCTTCTCCTTAAATAGCAAATCCCAGGATTCTGTAGTATTAAGTCATGACACCTAAAGTGGAATCAAAGTGCTGTACTTGTTCAGTATGAAAAGGCTGCCAGAAGGCATTATGCTCTTTCTATCTACTCCTTCAAAATGTCCACTGTGAAAGAGGGAAGTTTGTATATCCTTTAATGTCAAGCACAGATGAAGTAGCAGTTTACAGTAATGTAAGACCTAATTCAGTAAGAAGTCTATCTGCACAACATTGCTGGAATTAAATTGTGTGTGAATAAATCAGCTCCAATTTATTGCATTGAAGATTTTGAATTGAGAGGTCACAGTAGGCTACAAATATGTTATACATTCATATACACACATACATTAGGTACTCATAAAAGTCAGAACTGCTTGCATATATGCAATTCCAAATGTTTCCACAGAGAGGGGAAGAAAAGATCCGTATTCTCCTCCTCCAGAAAATGCCCACTAAGAACTATGGTAGGTGATATTTCTAAGATGAATACCTGAAATAATTTGCTTTAGGCTGCACAGCCAGAACTGCATTATGCAATTATCATTCCAGAAGCTAAAGTTAAATTAAAAGCTCTCATATAAAAAGCCAATGGATTATTTCTCTTCATTTTCTCAGGGTCTAACAAAGGAATAGAAACCCAAAGCCCAAATCTGCAGACGGGAAGAGATGGTGTGTCTTCCTCTCTGGCTACACAAAAGGAAACAAGAGAATACTGTATTAAGAGTTGTATTTAGGATCTCTTGCCAGCTAAGTTTGATAGCAAGCAATTTGCTGATGTAAGTGGTTTCAATGGAGTAAATCATTCAGGACCCAGTGACTGGAGGCCCTGTCATGCTGTTGGGAGCATGAAAGGAGATATGCACAAAGGGAGCATGCCCTGTTTGAGAACTCCTCCAGAATCTGAGCCACTTTACTGCAGCCTTGGCTCATAAACACACTACACAAAGCAAAAAAGAAGTCAAAGTGTTTATATTTAATTAAGCTGAATGAAAATATGTTGCTCTTCTATGGGGATTCTCAGCCTCATCAGACAGGAGGAATTTAGCATCCTAGGATGCTTCCCCCTTGTCTTGGGGAGAGAGCCCCATGCTGGACATGGCACGACATTGTGTGATTTCCAGTGAGGCCCTGGTCCCAACTGGGGTGGAAGTGTCATTGGATGCTTTTCCCAGAACACAGAAGGCTTCCTGTGTTGTGGTGACTCCAAATGAGCCAGCATGGGGCCTCGCCAGGAGGGTAATGCTTTTCCCATGTGATGGGGAATGTGCTGCCAAGAGGGAGCTGCATGCAGGGTGATGGATTCACCCTGCTACTCATCTCTTTTCTCTGCAAAGCCAGGTGAAGCTGGACACTTTGCATGGCCTTTCTAATGAGGCCTGTGTGGGAACAGGGCATATCCAATGTGTATCTTAACTGCCTTCAACATGACTTTGGCCCATCATGGCTTATTCTCAACAGCCTGCTTCGGGTCTTACAGACTCAAGGCTGTGGCTTCCATGATTGAGTCTAACCACCTAGACTGCAGTCTTCCTCTTTTCCTACTGCCATCCACTTTACAAAGCATTACTGTTTTGCGAAGTGAAACAATTCCTCTCATGCTATGGCCAAAGTATGATAGACTCCGTTTAGTCATTTTGGCTTCTAGGGAGAGTTCAGGCCTGATTTGTTCTAGGACCAATTTGCATTTTTTCTTTTTTCTTATTAAAAAAAGGTTTTTGTTGATTAAAAAATACAACAACAATGTTATTACATCAGACTGTCACGATGCAAGACCTTGGCCGGCCCCTTAATCACACACACAGAGACGGTAATCAGCTAACTACTTTATTGAAGAATAAGAAACAGTTGAAAAGGCAATTGTCCATAAAAGTATCAAAAGTAATCCAAAAGGTAAAGGTAATGTCCAAAAGCAAACTTGGCATGGAAGTTTCCAAAGGCTTGGCAGGGCTCCGCTCAACACAAGCGGATCAGGGGACAAAGCAAGGTTGCAAGATCCAAGGCACTCCTTGGCAGGCCACTAGCCCAAACTTAGCTACGTGGTCTTGGCTCGCTACACGTCTGCATAAGATAGACTTGGCCGAGGTACTGAGGATCCATTCTCACGGATCCTATACTTAATCCCCTTGGCAAGGCCCCGACGCTCTAGGCTTCTCCTCCTCCAATCTGTGCTGCGGGACCTCGGCCGGTCTAGGCTGTGGAACCAGCCCCTCCTGCTAGCCTCAATGCTCCGTCTCCTATCAAAGGTTCGACCTTGCCTCCCAGCACCTGGTTCCCTATCTTCGTGAGAGTCGAACTCCCCATCTGCTTCCCAGGCCTCTCCCTTCGTTGTTTCCCACATTCTTTCTTGTGAACCTCGCCCCCGGCCGTACATAATCTTCACTATCACTGCTTTCGAATTCCGTCTGGCCTTCCTGCATCTCGTAAGGATCAGGCCAGCCGTCATCCCAGGCCAGGCTTTCTGTGGGGGAAGAAGGCCCAGCTACCCCAAAATCCCCTTCTTCCAGCCCCTCCCAATCCTCCTCAGAATCAGCTGGCTCCAATGCAAGTGGGACCCCCGGTGCTGCCCCCTGCCCTCCAGGCACGAAAGAGAACTGGGTTGCTACACAGACTAGCTTGCGTTCACTCTTCGCAAGCTCATACATTAACAAGAGGGAAGTAGGGGTGGGGGAAACAGGTCATAGGGAGGCATTAGGGAATTGACAATCAACAATCAACAATCAACATGGGGTTAAAAACAAAGGACAGGTTGACTTCACCCGGTGATGTACGTATATTACATTTAGAGGTTCAGTTAGTTAAACATCTTATCCCTTATAACCAGTAGCCCTTTAAATCTATATTTTTCTTATTTTTTATGTATAATATAAATGGATTCCATACATCTGCAAATTGATTATTTGAGTTCCCTCTTAACATATTAGTTAGATTGTCCATTTCTGTTATGTCCATTAATTTATACAGCAGTTCTTCTTCTTCTGGAGTTTCTCCCACTTTCGAGTATCTTGCCCATAATATTCTGGCAGCCGTAGTAATATAACAAAATAACTTCTCCAGGTTTTTCCCCAAATGATTTGTCTCTATAATATTTAAAAAGGAACAGCTCAGGTTTCAATTCAATATTTATCTGCATAATTTCTTGTATAATATTTTGTATTTTTCCCCCAATATCTCTTTACCGTTCCACATGTCCACCATTGGTGGTAGAACGTTCCTTTGTCTCTTTGACATTTCCAGCAAGTATTATTTCCATTCTTATACATTTTTCCTAATTGCGCTGGAGTAATATATTTATTTTATTTTTATTTATTTATTAGTCAGACTTCTAGGCCGCCACTCCCGGGTGGCTCGGGGCGGCTCACAAGTCAGATACAACACAGTTAAAACACATAATACTACAACAGTTAAAAACACATGATGCGCTCTAAAACATACTAAAAACATCCTAAGAACGTAGATTAAAAAACCCTGCATGAATACAACATACACAAAGATCAAAGGACAATAGGCGGACTGATACACTGGGGCGATTTATGGGTTGAAGACTTGCAGAAAAAGAAATGTCTTGCATGCTCGCCTAAAAGACAGGAGGTCTTGGAGGGCCCGTGTCTCGGCCGGGCCCGAGACCATCTGTATATTAATTTCTTGTGGTTTTCCCTTAGTGAGTTTGCATATGTATACTTCAAGGTATATCTCCACATTTTTCCTACTCTTTCAATGGTATATTATAACCAATTTGCATTTTTACCAGTCTATGTTATCTGCAGAATCCTTCTACACCACTACATCTGAAATGAGTTGGTTTCCTTCCGATCAGCTTTTTTTCAGTATCCTGCTATACTACACCAGAGAGTAAACATGGTTTATAGCAGACCTAACATAAAAAGGGTCCACATGGAGCTGTTATTAAGGCTAAATGCCTAGCCCATGGCCAAATGCCAACAGCATGAATGCTACTTACTATTTCTTTCCCATTTAGCTGTGAGCTCCTGCTAATTTTCCACTCCTGAAGCCTGGGGTGTAGTGTTATTACCCATGATAATCCAGCTTTAGTGACATGCACTGGCTGCGTGCTGATGGTCAGGTAGCCCAGCTGCCATCTACGTGGCGCAAAGAATGGAAGCAGTGACTCACACCCCTGCCTCACCCACTCCTACATCATCCAGATTGGATTCCTGCAGCTTAGTAGTGTGGGGCTCCAATTGCATGGCTGCAAGTGTTTACTACTGATAAAATAGTAATAAACCCCGCCCTATCATTATCTAACAGGAAGGAGGATTCAAGCAAGAGCCTTTGGGTGAGGTGGAGTCTCTATTGTCTTTGTTTGTTTTCATTTCCTTTACCTAGCATCTAATTGATATATAACTAATCATTTATACCTGCTACATTTGGAGCACATGCAGTGAGATAGGAAGCTAAACAAAGCCATTTAAACAGGTTTGTAATGATCCCTAATGAGCTATACATTTATATTGTGCTTTTCCTACACAATTGGGACTCAAATAAGCATAAGCTAGTTAGGTCACCACAGTAGAGTCTATCAACCTTGGGGGCACACAATATGAACATATGATCTCGGTATCCTGGCTTCTTCCCATTGCCTCTCCAATACAGAGCTAGTACAAGGGGACAAAGGACTGCCTTCCTTCTCCCCCAAAGAACTGCATAGGGCTACTACTTACTAAGCTGTTTAAAAGCCTCAATTACTGTACTTAACAACTTGCTTGTTAGAGAATTAAGCATGTCTGGATTGGGCTGATAGTGATTGACACACAAGCAAGTTTTCAGTTCCAAGATCAAGGAGTATAATGCAGAAGGAGGAGGCTCAGTGATGTGTCAGGAGCTTAGAAGAAAGTGAGGAGAGAAGATGCCCTGCAGGCATATAAGAGCTGAACAGGGAGTGCAAAATATTTTGGGGAAAGGGGAACCAATGAGTTGGAGGAAGGTTAGTGCCAGGGTGGGATGGAGGCCACGTGAGTTCAGGAAAAAACCCCAGTGCACAATGGACCACAGAAGATAGGGAGCCATAAAGAAACAAGATAATACCACAGAGGAAAGAGATGTGGGAGATTGGAAAGATACTTTTCTACTCACCTTAGGCTGCATCATGCACACTCTCATGGTTTGTGACAGGAAATTTCTCTCCTTGATAAAAGCCCCCACAATGAAGTGAAACTACTAGGGTTTCCTTCACAATGTACATTCACAGTTAGAGGGCATATTTGCTGGTTAAAAGAAACAATTTCAGGTGCAAAGAGATTGCCAGTTCAATTAAGGCTTCAGGGATTGCACAAAACTATCCTGAGTAGGAACTCAAAACTGTGTGAGAAGAAAAGGTATCCATAACTACCCACCCTGGAGATTTCATGATGCTTCCCTTTGTCTTATTTGCAGCTTTTGATGTTATCTAGTGACAAAAACTGGGCTGCTCAATGAAATGCATTGTTGTAGTCTGTTCCTTCCAGCACTAGAGATTTAATGCAAATAAAATGAAGTGCAGAACAAAGATGCTAACAGGAAGGCTATAGTGGTCACTTTATAAGGTAAGACTTCTGGTCTACCGTATATTATGTAATCCACCGGCACTGTTACAAGTGCAATTTGAAGCAATGAGCTACTAGTCTAATCACCTTTAGAGGGAGCAATATATCTTTGTTACAATCACTCTAAAGGCTCCCTTGAGTTGGGAGGTGATTAAATTCTCACAGTAATACAATGGTCATGTGTGACTGCTTCATGGACTTGCAAAAGCATAACACACCTGCTGTTCAGTTGTTCGTTGCCTCGAACCTGCCTGCTGTAACAGCAAGTATCTTTGCTGGATTGTTACGTGGTTTCTGGGCTGTATGGCCATGTTTTAGCAGAAAATTAAATACGGATGTCCTACAATGCAACACTGGCTTAAATTAAGTAACTATGGATCTGGTCTGCAGAATGAACCATTCATGCACAGAACAGGATATCGGTTCGGTTTACCAAATACATTGTTAAAGGCTGACAGGTTCACAAAATGATATTGTAAAATATTAGAATTGAATGAAGTCTCAAAACAAGAACAAGATAACTCAGATCTTGCACCATCCCAC
This sequence comes from Anolis apletophallus, assembly GCA_030556195.1. NCBI lineage: Eukaryota > Metazoa > Chordata > Lepidosauria > Squamata > Anolidae > Anolis > Anolis apletophallus. The sequence goes on along the minus strand of JARBWK010000001.1, from coordinate 58,880,149 downwards.
AAAATGTTTGTCAGGAAGATACCAAAGCACCATCCAAGAGAACCAAAGAAGACCTTAAGATCATGACAGGGGGAGAACCTAGTAGGATGCTTAAGGGAATGGGGCAATGTGTTATTTGTGTGTGGGGTTATTATGTTTTAATATGTTTAATGGTTTTAAATTGTATTTATATGTGTATTGTTTCTATGTGATGTCTTATATGGTTTGTATAATGAGGCATTAAATTTTTGCCTAGATGTATGTTGCACACCACTCTGAGTTCCCTGAAGGGTGAGAAGAATGGGATAGAAATGAAGTAAATAAATAATAATAAATGAATTAACAATGGTATAACTACCACTATTCAAGAAATACTGAACAGTCATCCCTTGACACCTGAAATTTTGACTTTTGCAGATTTTGCTATTCATGGATTTGATTTTTAAAAATTCTATGAATCTCTAGGTCCTCCAATGTGACGTCTTTCAGACATGCTGCAGGATTCAGTGGTCAGCTTCCAACACATACCACTATAGATATTGCTCAGGTAGTATTCAAACCTGCTCCCATAGTCTTGCAAAGCCAGTGGAAGAACTCCATACAACTCTTCTGGAGCCATGGTTGATATGGGCCCAGCCCCCAAGATGGATTTGGTTTCAGAGAGTAGCACAGAAAGAATACCAACTCACACAGATTTCCCCTCTCATATCCCTACCAATGCCATTGTCTTTTCAGCAGCTCAATACAGTACAAGCCATGTATCCACATGGGATACTTTCCAAGACACCCCTACCCCAATGGATACCTGAAACTTCATATAATAGCAAATCCTATGTTTTGACTATACTTGTGCCAGAAGCATGCCATAGAATCACACTGGAGGCTTGAGCGAGACTCACAAGGGAGCGAGAAAATAGTTTTTGGAACATGGGTAAGGGAAATTGTGGTTATTGAGTTAATGGATAAGGGGATCTTATACTCTTTAGCCCAGATATCTAAACCTACATCCCCAGAAGCAAGATGGTCCTTGAACAGGCACACAGTCTCTTATTCCTAAATGTCATTCAGTAAGGAACAAGGACATTGTGAGGGATATTTTCTCCCTGTTTTTCTTATGGGTGTCTTAAAGGCTTCTTAAAGGCTGCTGGGGAAAGCAGGAAGTTTAATTATACGAACCTCTGTTTGAAACAATGATTATTAACCCTAAATAATATATATCTTTAAGGTTTAAAGTGTCCTGATGAGGAGAATTAATTTCTCTGCATAGGTATTTTCCTGCATAGGTACTAAAACCTGAATCTGCTCCAGGTTTTAGTTGGAGGAGTTGCCCACAATGCTGAACCCTATTCTCTAGGTATGTTTAGCACCTTTTATAGCTCTTTTAAAGTCCAGTTTTAACCCTGGATAGTCATTACCATTCCACTCCAGTGGAGGGACTAGCCACCATTACAGGCAACTATACAAAACAAACATTTTAAGACAAGCAGAGGAAAATCACACTAGTTCCATAAGCCAAATGCTCTGCAGAATTTAAAATGTAATCTGTTTCAGTGCATACAAATCTGTGCAATTGGTAATGTTTACTTTTTTATATTTTAAGAGCTTGGGATTGTTATAGTTAGGAGAGCAGCTTCAAGAATCCTCCAGCTAGTGTGTTCAATAATCTTGCTAGCTGGGAGATCCTGAGAGTTGTTGTCTTTCTGGGTTCTCTGTTTTCTAGTAGTCAAGGATTTAAACCATCACCTCTTGTTCTGCACAGGTTTCTGGTTCTTAGTTTTGTCCTACATTAAATGTTTCAGTGAGATTTTTTTAAAGGAAGAAATAAAAGTTCTCTTCATGTCAGCCTTGACTCCAGGTAGTTGGCATCACTACAAAAAGACACGGGGAACTGTTTAGATAATCATCCCGAAAGACCTCATTCCCTTGCATAGGGGTCATATTTACTCTGATACTTCAATGGAATTTGGAATCCATTAGAAAATATAGCTAAGAGTTTAGGAAAATTCCAACCGGAGGAAAAGAAGACACTGTGTCAACGTTGTATTTTAAAGTAATAGTTGTGTGTCCAAACGGACAACCAGCCCTGCTTTTTGGGCACCCTGTGGGGGGAGACAAATGGGCACACATCAGTTAATCAGGAAACATATGACCCTCATCCCTGTTTCAGTGCCTTCTAAAATTAACTGTAAGTCAAAAAATAAAAAAAAACACCCCCCCTCTCTTTATATAATATACATATATATCTTTAGCTATGATCCATTGTTACTGGGGTTTCTGAAGCAAATTTTCCAAGCATTGCTAAGAGTTTTAGGTTTTTTCTTTCCTATTTAAGGTATTTTCTGGTTTGGGACAGTATAAGAAAAACTGCTGAGATACTAATATGCCTATACATACTTACAGATCATATTGTGTTCCTCTAAAAAAAAACCAATATGAGTATTGGAGTTCTATGAACGAGGAAAGGAAATTATATAATAAAACAGTAATTTGGAAGCAGCCTCACGCTCCAGTATAGTCACAGGCAAAATAAATAAATAAATTTGAAGCCAAATAATACTTTGTCCTCCCTCCCTCCATTCCTTTCTCTCTGCATATGCCCTCACGTTTCCTGTTGACTTATGGTAGCCCCATGAATTTCATATGCTTTTCTTATGCAAAAACTACTCAGAGGTTTTATTGCCTTCTTTTGAAAAATAGTCCATTGTACCAGATATTTGATGGTGGGCACCATCCAAGTAATAATCAGACCTGATTATATTTAGTTTCCAAGATCAGACAAAATCTGGTACCCATAGGACCAGTATCAATTTCATTATTTTTTCTGCTAGAAAGTCTACTGTTTCTGCTTTCTGTTTGTCCTCAGTTCAGCTGGCACAGCGGGACATAAGATAAGCCTCCCACCCGGATGGTAAAACATCAAACCTCTGGGCATCCCCTGGGCAACGTCCTTGCAGACGGCCAATTCTCTCACACCAGAAGTGACTTGCAAGTTTCTCCTGACATGAAAATAAAGTTAGTCAAGAACACTAGTCTTTAATGTCTTTCCTTCAGAAAACCACAGCACATTCACGTATCTAAAAACAAGCACAAAGCTTTGCATTGACGAGGGGAATAACTCTACATTAGAAGACTACTGTAACAACTTCCCAGTGTGCATGTGGCCGTGTGGCTTCCTTCCTTGACTCAGTTAGGCACATCCTACCAATTAGTTCTCTGTGACTGAGGTCCTTGCAATTACAACACCCCTTTGTCCTTTCTTCCAAGTCTCTGTTTTGTATAACCCTGGAGTAAATCTGTCATCATGTGAAGTATCTCTAAAGGTTTAATTATAGGCAGTAAGATAAACGAGTAGGCAGGATGAATTTGTCACAGACTGATATTTTGGGAATATGCTCCCACTCTTAAGAAACAAAAGTGATTTTATTGGGGGATGAGAAATCATTCTTAACGTAATATTTATCTATCCACATTGCACTTGCAGATTTCATTTCTCCCAAGCACATTTTAAGCTATCCTTCTAAACTCTGAATTTCATCATATGGTCCAGCCCTATATCTGTTTACCACTCCTACTAGCATGGTATATTCAGTCCAAAATCTGGGAATTACTTTTCGTTGCTCTGGTCCATTGCTAGTCCTTTTCTCACCTTTAATCTTGGAAAAGTCAGATGCCTCATCATAGCAGCTCTAAAGTGATCTCAATGATACCTTTCTGGGTGAAGAGATCCATGCTTCTAGCTTCCCTTTTAAGCATAACCGGCAACATGAAAAGTTAAGCAAAGGAAAGGAGAGAGCACAAAATTTGAAATGCTTTGGCATATTCTCAGATAATCTCCATGAAAATGAAGTAGGAGTCAAGAGTGAGGTATTGCTGGAGGAGGTTCCTTTCAAATAAGGAAATTATGAAGATGATGTTTTCCTTCTCTCTTAATTTATTCAGTGACTTCATGCACAAATTTGTGGGCATCAATCTGATCTCAAAGCAGAGTCACCGAGAGATATGCAAGAAAGCATGCTATGCCTTAAATCTCCATTTTAGGGCAGAATCACACACTTTGGGCATAAGCATGTCACTCAGGCCCCAAGGGCTGCTTTGCTTAGGGGGAAAAGCAGCTTGAAGAAGTGAGCACGTGAGGCAAACATGCCAGCTGGTGGAATTGATTAACTCTTCCTCCACCTGTCACTTTTCCAGTCCAAAACTGGCTTGACAACCACCTTGCAACCACTCCTTCCCATCTTCCTTCTAGAATTCATTTGGAGAAGAAAAGAAATGTTTAGTAAACTGGGATGGAGAGGAAACAGCTTGAGAGCACCACTTAGACCTGGGAAAGAGTTAAAACATGTATGTGCATACACACGTATTCCCTCTTTTCTCAGTTCCCAAACTTTTTTCACTAATTGACACCCTTTGTGTGTCATATTTATTAGGATTCAGGGTCCTGTCACATTACACAGTTATAGAACTTTGATTTCTATTTCATTGTCATCAGGCATGTAGCCAGGGGGGGGGGCTAAGGGGGCTTCAGCCCCCCCCCCGAAATTCTCAGGGTGGTCCGCGAGAAGGCCTTACTGGTACATTATTTAAACTGTTATGTTTATTCATATCATGATCTGATCACCATGCTCATTATATCCCACATTCATGGGGTTATTGGGATAACAATACAAAAGGTTTGCTAGGGTAAACCGTCTTCCACCCAGTCTCAGCCCCCCGAACCAAACTCAGCCCCCCGAACCAAAATCCTGGCTACGGCCCTGATTGTCATGAAAACATCCTATGGAATCCTGTGAATTTTTTGAAACATTAGAGTTTTCTGGCTCAGAATTCTGATTGTCTTGCTCTCTGGATGCTACAGGACGGAGAAACAGAAGTCAAAACAGAATCAAAGCACTATACTTGTGTTGTCTGTGGTGTCACTAAGATTGGTGACACCATGGGCCACCTCTGGTGCCAGACCATACCGTAATAATTTGACAATATCAGTAACCAATATACTTGTATGTATATTGTTACAATACATGTAAAATGGGCATACAAAAATGTTGCTATGGTCATATTTAACTTTGGGGGTATTTTTACACAAAATAATAAAAAAAATTCTACTTAAACACTGCACAAAAACTTTATAAACTATTATCTTGATGTTGTCCCCTCTGATGGTACCATTCAGTGTGATTTGCACACGCACGCACACACGCATGCACGCACGCACGCACACACAGACTTGCCTAATGATACCATTGTGTGATGTAGTGAACAACTGGTACTGAAAACATTTGCACAACTTTTAAAATGGAAATTGTGAACTTGAAAATGTTAGCTTTTCAGACAGCAAGTCTCACAATTCCATAACTTCCTGGACATGACCAAGCTGTGTGGTATGTTCTAGGAGTTGTAAACCTCTAAAGTTGTTTGGGAACACATTCAATTGAAACTGACATGCCATGAGTATTCCAAAATCAGTCTCATGTTAAGATGAAGACATTTTCTATTTTAATTCTGAAGTCAAAATGAGCCCCCGTGTTATGCAGATAGCAGATACAGAAGCTTGATCTAAAATCAGGTCATGGGGGCATAGAATTAGACATAGGAATTCCCAATAGGGGCCCTGATTTAGATTAGAGACCCCTGCCCCTGCTCTCTGTGTACTAACTGTATTTAGTCAGTCCCTTAATGTTACCCAGAGCTTAGAAGTTTCCCACTGATACCAGAGGTAAAATCCACTCATTGTAGCTAATGGTCAGTGATTGCTTTATCCTCTGTGAATTGGTCTAATCCCCTTTTAAAACTGTCCAAGTTGGCAGCCATCATTATGTTTTGAAGAAGTAAAATCCATCATTTATCTATGCATTACAGACAGAAATACTTCCCTTTGTGTGTCTGGAACTCTCCACTATCCAGCTTGATTGGATGGTCTCAGATTTGTAAACAGGAATGCAAAGATGTTTCTGAGGCTAACTGACAGAAAGATGTTGGTCGCAGAAGCTTTCATAGATTTAACTTTATTAGACACATGGAATGAAGTCACACTTATAATCTGTTGTGAACAAGCAGATTGTATGTGTGAATAGCAACAGAAATGGAAAATGTCTGGTTGGTGGAACTTCTGGTGGAATTTGACCATAGAACTGTGATGACCTTAGAGAGAATGCTTCTCTGGGCATTGCTATGTCCTCCAACATGATTCTATACCATTCAAAGCTCTTCATGTATAAGTGAAACTGAATTCAGTGAATATGTGTAATGATTGGATATACTGTAGAAGAGACAAAAGAAAGAATAAACCCTAAATATTGGGGGATTCATACAAAAGCTCAAAGAAAAGCAAAGGGTTTTATTCAAACTTTTCAGAACATTCAGTATTTTCTTAAAACTAAACATGATGAAACTGAGAATCCAGCTTTCCATTTTAATAATTTTGTAGACATTAGGAGAGGAAGGAATACTGTGATATCTTGTTATCATATACCCATAAGACACTTTGTGTTTACACACCTGCATATATGCACTTTAAGAAAATACGAGGGTTTGGGGAAAGAGAATTTATAATTTTCAAATAATACAAAAACTTTTGGGTGACTTTCTATCTTGTATGCTTTAATAGTTTGACATGCCTTATTTTCCACTGCACTGATTTTTACATTTGAATTCAAATGAGCCTCAGATTTCTCTCTGAAGGCATCTATACAAATTTTATAGTATAAACCATGGCCTGAAATGCTTCCTGACTATTCAATGTCCAGCTGACAATGGAAACAACATGCCCTACAAAGTGGCAATTAGATATTGGCCTGGACTGCTGACTCTCAGCTTCTCTGTTGCTAATGACCATTTCTTGTTGCGTGACTTCCAGATTGACATACCAGGCCAGCTGAAGGCCCTGCATTTGCCCAGGACCGTTGCTCCAGTTCCTTCCTCTGCTAACAGGAGCCAAAGTGGTAATTCCAATCTGGAAAAACACAAACCCCATTCTCATGTCCTCAGATGCCTTCTGAGAAAGAAATACAGCCGCTCACTAATTGTGGTGTGCGGCAATCACAGCTTGTAAGAGGATGAACACAGGCACTATGGCTCATATAGCAGATCCTGCAATGCTGGAAGATAATGGGGAAAAAACTGGGAAGCTCTGTTACAAATCTCTTCAGAAAATTAAGGAGAGCCTAAAACTACTAGTATATAGTCCAAACCCAAATGAAAGAGAGAGAAGCTGATCCACATATTTATTTACTGCATTTGTTATCCTGCCCTTCTCACCCCGAAGGGTACGCAGAGTGGCCTTACAACAAGCAACAATACAGTGCCATAAACAAATACATTCAAATATTACACAGAGGGTATAAAATACTAAGATTTTCCTAGAAGCACCTTCTGACTGGCAGTTCCTAGGGCTGAATCAATAAGTGTTCTTCCACTGTTCACTACAGACCAAATTGTTCTTCCAGTCTAAGGAACAATGAGTCCCTGTAATATAGTTCCTTGGATTTTGCCAGGTTTGTTGATTGTTGTCTTCTCTGTGGACACTCATTATGTTCCTCTTCCTAGGCTGTTTCTGTCAGTTTCCTTATTCTGCTTTAGGGTTCTTCCATGGGTGTTTTATAATGTTAGGGCCATAGTGATTTAAAAGTCAAATGCTTATCAGACCGGGATCTCCAGCTAGATCAACCCCAGCAGGTAGCTGTCCAACCTTTCTTTTTTTGTTTTTTAAAGACATCCAAAGAAAGATACCAAATTATCTCGCTAGGCAATCGATTCCATTTCCAAATGACTCGTACTGTCAAGGAACTCCTTCTATTGTTTGATCGAAATCTACTGTCTTGTAACTTCAAACAATTATATTTGGTCTACCCATGGAGGCAGTAGAGAACAGCCCTAACATCATTGTGGCCCTTCATTGTGAACCTGCTTCAACTTGTCTATATCTTCCTTAAAATGAAGGGCCTAGAGCTGAACACAATACTCCAGATGGGTCTTGACCAGCACAGAATGTTGTGGGACTTCACCCTTCTCTTAATAGAGACTAAAACAGCATTCTTTGCTGAATTATCACACAACTCATTTCAACTTTTGAACAACAACATTAGAGCACTGACACCAAATAAGTATCTCTTTCCTGCTAATGAATGTGTTCCTCAGTCCTCAAATTTCTAGCGGTGTAGAACTTAAACTTTCAGTTGAACATTTTGAAATACAATTTTGGCATCCAAAGAAAATGGGTGGCAAAGTTACTAAGGGAATGCGTGAAAGTTTTAAATGTGAACAGTTTTAGTGTCTCACTTTCTGCAATGCTAGAAATTTAGTAGAAGAAAATTTCACCGGAGGAGAGCAGAATTCCTATTTTGAGAGGAACAATGTCCTCATCTCCCTCTCCACGTAAATACACTCTACTGCAAGCTCCTGGCACATTTGCCCCGGTTTTCTTGTCTACATTTTTAATTATATTTTCAACTTTTGTATGATTTGTATTTGTATTTATTTATTTTACTGCATCTCTTTTGATTTCTGCCTAAGCAGCCTTGAGTTCTGGATTTGGAAAAAAGACTGGAAATCACCACCACCCTCAGAAGCAGCATCTGATAAAAGAGTCATCTGTACTAATCTAAATGAAATCTGTTCAGGAACCACATCTCTGGTCCCTACTCAACACAATTGCAGCAGAACTATGGAAATCCTGGGATTTGCAGTTTGGTGAAGCACTAGAACTCTCTGGCTGAGAATTCTAAACGTCCCTCCCACAAGCACAAACTCTAACATTTGTAGGCAGCACATTACACTATAATTGTGTAATGTGAAATGACTCCACATTCCAAATGCTTCCACAATGTTCCTGACCATAGCATCAAACCAAATACAGAAATAAGCTTTTACTACTGTTCTGCATCTACAAAGGCATTTGCCCAACATCCTTTTTCCATTCATGCATCAAGTTCTCCTCCTAGGTGGAGTTCTATTTCTCTTTTTTAAATGATGCCTTTTTCTCTGAAAAAGCAACTCTTCATGCGGTGCTGGTAAGGCACTCCCAAGGCCAGGGAAGAAACCTTAACTGAGCAAAGTTTGCAAAAAGGCTTTAGTGAGGTTCTAAAAAGAAAAAAAACATAAATATTGCACTTTCAAGCATTGTAATAATCTAAAGGTTTTTAAAAAAATGAAAGCATGTTCATAATGAGTGTTCTCTCTGAAGATGTATTTCAACTGCATTGCCTGCTGAGCTATGACACTGTGTAATTGAGGTGAATGAAATGGAGGTGACGGGAAATAACTAAGAAATGAGGGGCCACAGCAGGGGACACCTCCACATACGGCCACGAGCCACCCATTTCTGTAGAATAACCAGAAAACGCATTGCTTCATCACCTTGCCAGGCATAACACAGCTTTGAAAACAATGCCCTGAGACAACAAACCAATCTTGTGAGCTAAGGGATTTATTTATTTACGCATCCGCCAAAGAAAATAGTCCATGTTGGAATTGCTTATGTGCCTCCAGCTGCATTGTTTGGATGCTGCCAGTAAGGAGATCTAGTCTTTCCACCAGGATGCAAAGTCAGCCCTCCACCTTAGGGACTTCCAAGCATAATCCTTCCATATAGGACTTATTTTTTTTAAAGAACCCAAGTGCAATGCAAATATACCATTTATTTATGTGTCCAATAGGGACTCAAATGTAGGAACAAAACTATTACATGAGTAGTTTGAATCATAGACTCATAGAGTTCAAAGAGACCACATGGGCCATCTTGTCCAATTTCCTATCATGCAGGAAAAGCATAATCAAAGTACTCCTGACAGGTGGCTATCCAGCCTCTGTTAAATAGCTTCCAAGAAAGGAGCTTCCACCACACTCTGAGGCAGAGAGTTTCACGGCTGAACTGCTCTTACAGTCAGGAAATTCTTCCTAATATTCAGACAGAATCTCCTTTCCTATAACTTGAATGTATTGCTCTGAGTCCTAGAGATGTGAGACTCTTGGGACTGAATGAGAATATTTAGAATTTGGTTGGCAATATATTACCCCAATATCTGACAATGGCAACAAGAAGATTGTGTGCTTAGATTTGAAAACAGACTGATGCTCCAAAGAAAGAATGGATGGTTAAGGTTGCTAAGTTAGGCCAAATTGCCATATTAAATTGGATTCAAAAGGATCAGCTGATTTTTGAAAGATTGCAAATGGTTTATGGATTTTTAAGCAATATGAAATTTAATCAGGTAAGCTACAATGCATGAACTAATGTAGTCAGTGAAATCCAGTCCTACATACATTAAGCCTACCTATAATGACAATGTGTTCTCTTAGACCATATCTACATGGCCCAAATAATGAGGACTCACTTTGTAGCTGCTTGAGAAGTTTAGACAACACAAGGCAGAATTCACAGCAGAAGTGCTGCATCTACCCATTAGTGTGCCTGAAGAGTAGATGGGATTTACTGTGGAACTTCCAGGAAAGTTTTGACAATGTGGACAAATGGATTGGGCTAGGTCTGGCCCAATTCATGGTCCACACCTTCAATGGCTTGCTGCTAATGTTGTATCCCAGCCACAAATGTGAAGTCACCAGCAAATGTCTGGTAGGGAGCTTGTGGCTGGCAAGAAGGTGGCAGCTCCAATGTGTCCTCACACTGGCTGCTGTGTCGATAGCCAAAGAGCTCCAGGAATGCTCCAGGGATGCATCAGGGCAGCTTCAATTAAGTTTATCCCTGAATCAATCTGGAAAGTATATACACACAGCCTTAATTACTCAACTTGCAACCCTTGTTAAAAACTGGTTTCCCTCCATGGGATGCTAGTACTGATCATTATTTGTGTGGGATAATCAGTCACTCAATAGGACTTAAATCCAATTTAGGAAGATAACAACACTTCAAAACTAAGGCATAAATTAAAATCTAACCAGTTTAATAATGCTACAACAGAGAATTATCAAATGAAAATAATTGACAGAAGAGTCAGAACAGATCAAAAGGTTAAAATGGGTTGCTGCCACAAACCATACTAATAGTCACTAATTCAGACAACTTTAAAAGACAGTCAGGTCAAGGATGATAAGTCCTTGGACTTTTTAAAAAATGTAAATATATTTATCCTCTCATAGATAACACATTCTAACCATACTTCTTTTTTTAAATAAAAAAACTGGTTTATGGAGATATTTTTACTCTTTTCTCCATTATTTTGGGGTGACAGGAGACAAATTCCATGGAACCCTGTTTTTGTAGCTGCAAACTGCAGCACAACATCCTGCTCTTCCAGGTAGAACTATGTTGCCATATTTGTCATGAAAATATGAGCAGAGGACAACATGCTGGTGTTTGCCTTTAAAAATAGCAAAATGGGAAAAGCTTCCAAAATATCCCAAAAAGTGAAAATTAGTTTTAAAGAAAATGGCGCAACTTCACAAACACAGAGAGGAAGCATCCATCCATGATAACAGTAGGATCATGCATCATCAAGAACAAAAACAATCCGTAAGTAGAACAAAATCCAAAAATGGATAATGCCTTTTATTAGGACCACTAAAGAGTTACACAAGTTCTGTATTAACTAGAGCATTTCAGACCTCTTCATTAGGGGTTGATAGTAGAATAATTGTTTTTTAAAAAAAATTAAAAAATGAAATTGGATGAAGCACTTGGCTGGAGTACAGAGTCAGCTGTACTTTTTTGTTTGCTTAATAAATAGTTCTGCAGATCTCAGAAGTTCATCCCATTGATCCATAACTTTTGTAACACTTTAATGATCCTGATAAACATGATTAGTTTACCTCTGATTTTGGTTTTTACACAAAGAGACTGGCAAAGGGGCTGTATTTATTGAAGTATAAAATATTTCAGCCCATTCTCCGTAGCAGATCATGCACATTTTTGGGAAGCTAAGTGAACTGTGTCCACCAAATAAAAAGAAAATTCCCACTTACTGAGCCAGAAACAAACCACATCAAAGAGCTCAATTTTGCTTCTTGTGACTAGGAAAATGCCACATTTAAAAGCAGAGGACATACCAAGTCCTTAGCCCTGGTTGTGCCACCGCCCATCACACTATTCTGCAGTACCTGCCAGTGAAATGGGGATGTGGATCAGTGCCTGCAGGGATGACATGAGAATGAATGAATGAGCATAAGGCTCTTAGAGATGATCAGATGACATGAGGCATAGGAAGAGCTGTAGGGAATCATTAGTGACCATCCTATTCTCCAACACGAACCTTTTATTGTTTCCAAGAGCAAACAGCTGCATCCTTGTCTGGGGGCAAAGCAGGCAAATGTTTCTAGTATTCCTGTCACACTGGTCTTTGCAAGATAAAAGACTGCTTTGGCATTCAGACTAGAGTCCACAGAGGGGATTCCATTAACAACTTGAGAAAAACTGGGTGTTTATGTTCCTGGGATAAATCCAATGACGCATTTAGATAGAAGTGACAAAGTGATCTTTATTTGGCAGACAAGGAGTAGGTCAGTAGATGGAGTTTCCTTTTAAAATGACTAGATCTTTTTGTTTGCTGAGGGCACCAAGACTTGGCTTGATTGGGTGTCTGTGACCTTAGCAAATTAATGAAAACTAGAAATTCAACAGGTTAGGCTCCCCTACCATTACATAACAGATAAGTTTGAATTTCTGTCTGTTACACATTTTCAAAGGCACAAAGGCTATTCCAGAGGATTTCCCTTAACTCCTAATTTGGGAGCCAGAATAAACTAACATTGGTTTACTATGCTTGATATAACTATGGCTACCTTACATGATATCAAAGGTTTTGCAATTGTACCCTTTCCTTGGAATATATAAGGCTTTACTTTTGTTGCTTGTTTGCTTATTCTCCTGGCAAAACAAAATCATCCCTCTCATACCACGTACATGAGCTCTTCATCATTACAAACAAGAGCCCGTCATTTTTGCTCCACCACATATATTTTAGCTGTTCCAATCCCAACCCAATGAGAAAGCATTGGATTGGGACTTCACTACATCAAGTTCAGCAAAAGGAAAAAGGAGAAAAGAGTCACCTAAAGTTGTTCGTATGAGGTTGTAGGTGAGAGGAATGAAAACATTGTTCTCAAATAATATTGCCCCTTATGAATTTTTTTGCAGTCTCCACATTTTTGAACATTACAAGAAACAAGACACTGGAAACTGATCATATATTGAAAACGTATTTGTCGTATGTTCACATTGTCTTGATAACTTTGTCCCCTTTCTTTGAATGTCTAAACTGTTTTACTAAACTCTCTACTGATGTTTTCAAGTTACTAAAGTAATGGGTATGGAATTCTTATTCAGAAGTCAATGCCTTCATTTTGCTTTCCCCCTCCCATAGATTCCCCTCTTGGAGTCCAATCAAGCTTCATTCAAATTCATACACCTGGCACATGTACACACATGCAGATACATGAACACACACATATGTACACAAATTCAAAGGAATTGTCAAATAGCTTTACAACAATTCACATGCTCAAAAGGAGGTGTATTTTGGCCTCATACTGAAATCCTGATCTGACCTTGTAGTGAAAGCAACCAGCATTCTATTTTATCCCCAGCATCTGAATGTACTTCAGCAAAAAAGGGTACCACGGAGCATCTAATACTTGGAACAGACCCCTTACTCCATGATGCATTATACAGAGGGAGTAATACATTTTATTTTTTTAAGTAGGCTTCTAAAGAAAAAGAAGTAAAAAGGCTGCATTATTTCAGTTGTATGTATTACATCTGGAGGCAAAATTGCTACAGATTTGACTTTGCTGTACTTCCCTGCCCTTCCTGTTTGTAGAGTAAACTTACTCCTTAGACTGCATCCATTGGGTCCATGCACACCTTTATTCTAACTGTGGGGATATAGGGATTTGCTGATAGTAGGATTGAGCAGCCCACCCTCTGAGAATGCAATGTGATTCCTGCTGTGACCAAAAATGCATCAATAAGCTAAGCTCTATAAATACTCTCCTATAGGCATGCCCCATTGCTTGCCACAGCTAGTCTCTCCCCTCGCCTGCTCTCCTGCAGGATTCCCCACCCCTTTCCCAGGGACTGGAAGCATGGCAGACTGCCCATAGCCATAGTAACAGCTAGAGTCTCCCAGCCCAGGACAGAGACAGAGCCACATACAAACAGTAAGGTGGTGAAATGGAAGATTTTTCAGGTTCAAAAGCAACTAAACAACCAAAGAAAACAACTAAAAATGCACACAGGATGGGATGGGGGAGGCTCTTATATCCCAACAGAAACTTGAAAATGCTATGCTGAATCCTAGGGACATTAAGGCTTTACCCAGCTCACATCTAAACTAGGAAGTCCTGATATTTGATATGCTGTGCAACAGTTTTCAGAGCTAGGAAACACATGTCATTCCCTGGCCCAATTAAAAATTAAAGCTGGAAAAAGTGGTGTTTGGTTGGTTTGAATGCATATAAGCCCAGCAAATACAAGAACAGTTCTGAACTCCTGATAACTCACCACTCAATGGACAGCACTTTCAAAGATTTTACTATAAGCAGTGCATTATGGTTAAATATGGATATAATACTTTTAGTCAGGAAATCGGTACATCTCATGGCACTTAAGAACATTCATTGAGCTTTGCAGCCTTCAAAAAGACTTTATGAGAGGGAGATTGACCCACCATACACAGCCCAATGTAAAATATATTCCTAGATGTAACTCCATTATAGTTTGCCTTTCCAGTATTCAAAGGGCCAGCTTTCCTTACAGCCTAATAGGCTCATATAACTATTCCCATAATGTCCAGCCCTAATCTCTCCAGGCGGCCCGCTATGCAGGCCGTGAGAGTTATCCTGATATGTGTGTTGTATAATTTTAACCTGTGTAATTTTAATGTGTGGACACTGGTCCATTGTTTTATACTGTTTTTATAGTTTTAGCATGTGTAAGTCGCCCCGAGCCTAGCGGAAGGGGCGACCAACAAATCGAAATAAATAAATAAATAAAAATAATCTCTTTCAGTGTGGTTCTCTCGAGGCCACCAAAGTGCAATTTATACAAATAACTCTCCAAGTTCCACTCTCAACAGTTGTGTAATCAATTATTCAGACTTGCCAAATTGTAACTCTGAAAGAAAACTGTGGAGGTCACCCAGCCCAGGACAAGGGCATGAAATCAAACATCTGAATTATCCTTTAACTAATTTTCTAATGAAAGATGTTTTGAATCTACTCTCATATTACTTAATTATTTAATATTTATTTATTTATTTAGTCATCCACTAAAGACATAGTAAACTCTGACTTGCAACAGAAGTTGGATTAAAAAGACAGAGTTGAGACAACAAACTTCATAAAGAAATTATTAGTATTTGAATTGAGGAGAGGATGTTTGGGAGCCTTGAATAAAAATACAAGCCTGATTATTTTAGATAAATATTCACAGACGGCCATTAGCATTCTAAAAATGTGGCTCCCAAACAATCAGGGAGGTTCTCTGTGGTCATGAGAACCCCAGAAATAACTTTCCTCATGAAAGGAATCTTGCAAATACCATTACGAAGAGGAAAGGAAAGGGACCATTTCATAAAAGACAGATGTGACAAGTTACTTCCTTTAAACTGTTGGAAATAATGGTGGCTTCCACATTTGGGTTACGAATCAGCATGAGAATCAGCACTGGACTTTAGTCTGTACGTTAAAGGAACTATCCATGGTCCTGAAAACGACCCCACCAAATATGTTCATCACTTTGAGTAGCTTTTTTAAAAACCAGACTCCAACCTAGAATGGATTCACCACCCCACAGAAACAGCAGAGTCACCAACTAGCACTTGGTAGTGACAGGTACTATCCCATTCAAAGTACTGAAGTGAAACTTATCTGCCAGTCCAGCCAGGTTCTGTATATAGAATTCAGGGCAGAAGGGATTAAGATTGTTATTTACTGCAAGTGGCAAAACATTTGTGATTTGCGCTGTCTGTGTTGCTTCTACTGAGACCACCGTAGACATAAGCCAAACGGAAAGTCTCCCTCAACTTCTCAAATGGCTAGTCTCCTCTCCATGTTCAAAGGACAACATTGAATATGTTTTATACATGCACATTGACTTGAAAAGGACTGACGTGAAGAAGTAAGCACTGAAGATCCTGCTCAGGGTCATGGGTTGCACTGATTCAGGGGTGAGTAAAGTATGGCACTGGAGTTGATTGGGACTCACCCCAAAACTGTACCTTTTCTGTACGTGTGTGGGGACTTTCTCTCTGGAAGCGTTAGGTGGTCAATGCACCTTTTAAATCAACAATTCCCAACCTGTGGTCCATGCACCACCAGTGGTCCACAAGAACTAAAATATGGTCTGAGGCCTCATTGTTACTACACCATTACAATGAGAGCAACTGGTCTCGTGAAATCCTCTTATCGAGCCAAGGCTTATGAAATGTGGTTTTCTGTGGGCGAGCAGATGGCAAACCACATAACCCTTTTGGTATTAAGGTTGGAGAGTGATCCCTGGTCAAAGTGGTCCCTGATCAAAAAAAAGGTAGAGAACCACTGTTTTAAATAGATCACACTCCACCTTCACGTTTGAATGTAAAACAAAAAGTACTTTTCAAAAACAAGTCTGTGATGTTATTGTTTTTTGTAAATTGTATTTTGACATTTTAGACAGTTAATATTATTCTCTAATGCCCTATTTTTGGTGGGGGGGGGGGTCCCCAGATTTGGTGCATTTGCCTGCCTCTGAACTTGTTGTGTGCCCACAAGTCATTTCTGATGCATGGCAACCCTAATCTGAACCTATACATGGGTTTTTGTTGGCAAGATTTATTCAGAAGGGGTTTGCCATTGCTTTTCTCTGAATATGTGAGTTTAATGGGCCCGAGGTCACCCACTGACTGAAGAGGGATTCAAACCTTGGTTTCAAGAGTCCTGAGCCCATGCCCAAACTGCTACACCATCCTGTCTCTCTTCTCCCTGGCCTAGATGAGCAAAAGTTCCAGTTCTATGCCTCTATGAGCCAGTGGTGACTTGATTCACAAAGACAGAGACCGTACTTGCACAGCGCATAACTGTGGGTCAACTGCACACTGGAATTACAAGAAACATCATCTACCTCCCTGGTGAATCTTCTAAAAAGGATGTTTAAATACGATGGTAGTGCCTGCCCAATGCCAGGAGTAGTACCGCTTGAGCTCCCTGCTCCCTGTGTGGGTAGGGTTACCTTAAGATACACTGGTCTCAGTCCTAGTTACTAGAGCCACTATATCATTTTATTAAAAAGTAAGTCAATATTTATTGCTTATTTATATTTTGTATCCAACTTTTCCTACCCTTTCTCTCTTGCCAAAGGACTACTTTCATGAATCTCATTGACTCTTCTGGTCTAGCCAGACCTAATCCCTAATTCACACTTAGAACAAGACCTTACTAGAGGGTAACCTGTTGAAAGTCCTGTCTATCTTGGGATTCAGTCCCCAGCCCTAAAATCTAGTGTACCAAACCACTTGGCTCATCATCAATGAAGAGAAATTCTGGCCCCCTTCTGAGATGTTGGACACTTGTGGCCATGGCCACAAACAGGAATTGCCAGAAAGATATCTTTACTCTTGTAAACTGGCAGCCGGAGGGTCTCTCCATGATAGGAAGGGAGGACTGAAGCCATTTTTATTCAAAATTTCAGTTCTCTTCTGACATAATGAGAGCAGGGAGCTCAAGCGGTATTTATAACTTTTTCAAAGAAAAAGTGAGAAAAGTTCCCAAGGAAACAAAAATAAAGCAAAGTGGTACAATGGCGTAGGAAGAGATGGGAAGAGTGTGAAAGAAGTCAGTGACTGCCTCCCAACCTCCTTCAGAAGGGAAAGTCTTCCTCATGGACTGAACCTCTCCTATGCTCCCTCTAAAAAGAGGGGAGAAGGAGTCCTTGGATTAGAAAAATGGGAAATGGTTGGGTTTTTTTAAATTAAAAAAAATGGAACAATGGCTACTTTGGGTTGCTGTGAGTTTTCCGAGCTGTATGGCCATGTTCCAGAAGCATTCTCTCCTGACGTTTCACCCACATCTAGGTCAGGCATCCTCAGAGGTTGTGAGGTCTGTTGGAAACTACGCAAGTGAGGCAAGTGAGGTTTATATCTCTGTGGAATAATGTCCAGGGTGGGAGAAAGAACTCTGGTCTGCTCGAGGCAAGTGGGAATGTTGCAAATGATCAGCTTGATTAGCATTGAATAGCCTTGCAGTGCCAAAAGTATACTTTATTTTTGTCACCATCTCGGTCCAATCCTCGGTTTCTCCTCCGGTTAAACTCCTGACACGCTTAGCCCGACCCACGCGGGTATTATTAAGACTCAAATAAGGCGAGAGGGAAGGGCAATGGAGGGAAAGGCCTCCGGCAAAAGGGGTCCAGGAGGGCGAAGGTGGAGGGAAGGAGGGAAGAAAGAAAGAGAGAGGAAAGAAGGGTGCAAAGCGGGCGGGAAGCGGTGCCATGGAGGTCGCCAGCCCTTCTTGTCTAAGCCGCCCGCTCGCCCGCCCGCCTTGATCCGCTCTCGTTCCTCTCTCCCTCCCTCCCACCCGGGCCAGGGTCCGTGACTGCCTACCTCCCGGCGTCGGGCCGAGCTTCTCCTGGGCTGGGCGAACCCCCTCCTGGCTGGCGCGTCCTTGGTGGCGGGCGTCCCTCTCTCCGGCTGGCCCTTGCGAGAGTGTGAGCCCATAATCCCCAATGGAGGGGCAGATTAAGGCCCGGCGGGACCGCCCCCGCACCGCCTTCCAATCTCCGCGGCCGAAAGGGAGAGCGTCACCAAGCCCCCCTCGCCTCGCCCCGGACCGGCCGCCCAGGACAGCAGCGGAGGGAGGAGAGAGCGAGGCGGGGGCGCGCGCGCGCGCAAAAACAAGAGCGCGCCCCCGGAACCAAGCGCGCTCCTTTGCCCGCGCGCCGCCGCTGCCGCGGAAGTTTGCCCAACTCGCCGGGCAAAGATTGCGCTCACAGCGAGGCGCGTCGCCTTCCCGAGCGCAAAAACCCCGCACTGGCCGGGCGCAGATTCGTTGCAGATGGGATTCTCTTCCTAGAGCGAAAAAGACACATTGGTGGTCTTCCCCCCGCCCCCGGCTCCCGAAGAGTCTGGCCCCTTTTAGGACGGCGTGGACCGTCTTGAGTCGCCCTAGATGCCTTCCATCCCATCCACGATTGAGACTGGCAGCTCCCCTCCAGGGAAAGGAATGGGCTGCTTCCATTTAGAACTCCGCACTTCGAAGGAGCTGTCCGAGGTGCTGAACGCCGATCCTTTCAGCACCCGGAGAGCTCCTCTCTAACTCAGACTGAAACCTGGGAAGGACTGAGCCCAGGCTGCATTCTACACCAGTATTTCTCAAACTCTGCTCCTCCAGGTGTTTTGGACTTCAACTCTCTGAAGTCCAGTTTACCAGCTGTTAGGGGGCTGAAGTACAAAGCACCTGGAAGAGCAAACCACTGTGTAGACTTCAGAATTAATGCAGTTTGACACAATCTTAACTGCCTAAGGGATCATAGGAGTTGTAGTTTCACACATCTGGAGTTTTCTTTGCTGACATCCAGGTCAACAGTTATTTATTTATTTTATTTCTTGTACTTATACCCCGCTCTTCTCACCCCCGAAGGGGGACTCAGGGCGGCTTACACACTATGGCAATAATTCAATGCTAGATTCAGACAATAACAATATAAGTAAAACACAATATTGTAAAACTGTAAAAAAAAACATATCAATTAAAATGGTCTTTCAAACAATTAAAACATGTTTATTTGTTTATTATTTGTACCCCGCCCTTCTCAACCACGAGGGGGACTCAGAGTGGTTTCACTTAACAGCAAGAATTCATGCCCTAAAAACATACAACTGGTAAAAACACATTGAAAACAATTAAAACAAATAAAAACAGGCACATCGATTATTAAATCATGTCATCCAAAGTCATAGTCCAAGGCCATTCCAAAATTGTCATTGCACAAATTCATTGTTCATTTATTGCGCTACAGTTATTCTCCAAAAGCTTGGTTCCATAGCCATGTTTTAACTTTTTTCTGAAGGTTAACAGGGAAGGAACTGATCAAATATCACAGGAGAGGGAGTTGCATAACTGAGGGGCCACCATGAGAAGGCCCTGCCTCTTGTCCCTACCAACTGCGCCTGTGACAGAGCTTCAATTCTCCTGTTCCATCTCAAAAAGAACCACAAGAAAGAACGTCTTTTTCCTTGTTCAGATGGCTGAAATGTAATTTGCATCATTTTGAAGACAATGTTTCTGTTTGAGTAAAATAATCAGATCTATTTCTATTTTAAATGATAGCTTCAATCTTTATTTTCTATTACAGTTAGGAAAGTAACTATTGCAGATTGATTTAATTCACCCAACTAGTGTCTTTCACAACTTTAACAACGTGTGAAGGTCTGCAATAAAATGTGTCATGTAGAACATCTTTTTAACACATCTGATAAAGTTTACAGTGATGATATTACAGCCTCTGTTTGGGGCCAATTTGTTGTTTGAGACCTAATGCCACCCCAGGATAGCAGAACCATAATATGCTTCCGCACATTTGTTTGAAATTGAGTGCAGGACACTGTCAAAATGGCTTGCAGGAGAGCATCCATTATAAGATGCCACAGGATCACTGAACAGAGATAACCAAATGCTGGAAATCAGGAGAAATTATGCTGAACAATTGGTGAAAAAGAAGCTGGAACATCTGGCTAATGGAAAAACATTCTTACACAACTAAATGATATAATGGACGAGTGAGGAAGAACATGTTTCAGGAGGACTGGTTTGTCTCAATTGAACATGTACATGAATGTGCGCAGGAGCATCAATCTCCACACAGCCAGAAAACATTCTGGTAGGAGACTCCACACTATGGCACTTCTTCTCCAACTAATCACTAAAAGTCTACTGTAAGAGAAAACACATGTCATTCAAAATAAGGGCTCTTTGACCATAAAACACTCCATCCTCCTAGCCCAATGTTTACTGATATTTTCCTTTGTTTGTTGATGTTTGTTCACTTTCCTTGTTATTTGTTGGATTGTTTTGTTAAGTACATACATAGTGTAAATATCCAGTTATTAGTACTTCCACGCAAGCTAATTAAATGTTTAATAACAAATAAAGCAGGTTTTTAGTTTCAAGAAAGTGAGTTAGCATAAAAGAGAGTTTGCCCTTAACAAAGCAGGTAAGTGTCTTACATATTATGGGTTTGGTAAATCTACTCTAAATTTTAATCTGAACCCTCAAGGAGTTATCCACAGTGCTGAACACTATTCCCCAAAGAGATACACCGGCTGTATCTTTAAAGCTCAGTCTAACAGCTAGGGTGGATTCCCCAAAATTAAAAAATTAGATTGGTCCCCTCTCTCCTGACCTTCAGGGGGGAAAAAACTAAAAACATGGCTTCGAGAGCAAGCTTTTGTTCAGTAAATTAGAGCAATGCAATAAAAGATTACAAATAACATAATTGACAACTTGGAACAACCCTGGAGTATGACTTGGATTGTGTCATTATAATATAATTGATGTTTTAATGTTTAATGTTTTAATTGTTTTGGATTTTAATGCATTTGTTTATTTATCAATATGTATATGTGTGGCATTGAATTGTTGCCTTTGTAAGGCTGCTCTGAGTCCCCTTCGGAGTACAAGTGTGGTTAATTAATTAATTAATTAACATGGGAACCACCATCTGCCATTGGACTTTAGAGTACATACTTGCTGGAGTTAGGTGCACAGGACCCTGTGAAAGTGAAACCTAAAATAAAAAATGCATATCTCTAGGAATTTCTAGGTCTTCTAGCATGACTTTATGGTCAATTTTAACTGGCTCTAGACCATAAAATTGATTTGAGGACCTATTGACTCAAGAAAGCTGGCATAGAGTTACACTGGAGGACCTAGAGATTATTAAAGAGATTATTTTTAATCATATCCATGAAATAACAGATTTGCATATGTGGATGACTGCTATTATATGCATTCGGCACAACTGGATGTAAGACGAATAAAGTTTTAATAGAAAGCATTTTAAAGGTATGTATTTTCATTACTACAAAATGGGGAAAACAATGAGTGAACACATAGAAATTGTTTACAGGAATTATTTTTGGGACACCAAACATTTTGTGCAGGAATGCAAATATGGTGTAAAATAAAGTTTAGAACACTGAAAGAAAACAATTCACTGAAGAGTCTGTGATATGGAAAATAATCTTGACTCTCACACAACATGATTCAGCATGGGGTCCTAGCCTTGGACTGCCTGGTCTTGCTTCCTGAACCTTGGTCTTCCTGGCCTTGGTCTTGTTCCCAGAATAAAAAGAAGCACTTTCATATGATGCCATGTCATTCTATGGGAGCTTCTACTCTCAGTGTTGTAGTATATGCTTGGCATTTGATTCATATTTACCTTTCCCTTCCTTCCCATATTTGGGGTAGGATTTTTTAAAATGAAGTTTAGAACACTGAAAGAAACCAATTCACTGAAGAGTCTGTGATATGGAAAATAATCTTGACTCTCACACAATATGATTCAGCATGGGGTACTTCATTTTAAAAAAATCCTACCCCAAATATGGGAAGGAAGGGAAAGGTAAATATGAATCAAATGCCAAGCATATACTACAACACTGAGAGTAGAAGCTCCCATAGAATGACATGGCATTATATGAAAGTGCTTCTTTTTATTCTGGGAACAAGACCAAGGCCAGGAAGACCAAGGTTCAGGAAGCAAGACCAGGCAGTCCAAGGCTAGGCCAACAGGGATGAACAATATTACAGGCAAGGGCATTCTGAAAACAGTGCCAAAATCCAGACCAAGGCCCAACCCAAAATAGGCCTAGTTATTCAAGAGCTAAGCAGACAGGAAAAGTGCAGACAAGATTAATTGTCTCTTAACTGCCTCCAGCCAAAATGGAAATATATGCACATGAGTTCCTGCAGACCCACTAAGGGCTCCATTGCCTCTTGCTATATGAATGCTCTTCTGTTTGTGTTGTGGCACATAGGGCTACCTTGCACAGTAAAGCTTTCGTGGTGGTGACATCCCAGTTTTGTAACTCTTGTCAGCTTGTTTCCTACAGTTTCTCTTTTAATACAAATTAAAAATTGATTTGTAATGGGGATAATCCCATATTCAATTTTCCTTTGCTGCTAGCTTGTATTGGTTGTACTGAATTTTAACAGACAATTGTAACTTGAGATTTTAGCAGATTTCTATTTGTGGTTTTTATTTGTGTATTTGTCTTGAAGCTTGATTATGTAAGATCATTAGCTGCATTGAACTCATAGGAAGGTAGGACAGAAATCAAATTGAATAATGAGGAGGAGGCAATTGAGCTTGCTCATTAAAAGATCTTTCCTCCCAAGAAGGCTCTGTTTCCATACAGCAACCAGCTTAGTGTGCATCCTCTGATACCTGTGCTTTCTTGGGTGGGAGGAGCCACAAGGTCTTTGGGCCCTCCACACAGCTGTATAACTCAGAATATCAAGGCAGAAAATTCCATAGTATCTGCTTTGAACTGAGTTATCTGAGTTCACACTTCCATATATTCCAGTTCAAAGCAGATAGTGTAGGATTTTATTCAGATGCATAGAAGGGGCCCTACTCTGTCTCTTTTATTTCCTCATTTCAATGTTGGAATCCACAACTTTCTCATGCAAGAGCCCAGAATGGGGCAATCTGCATGTCACTCAGCTAAGTGTGTCTCTGTACACAATCTGGCCCCAGAAACATTGGTCCATTTTTAGAAGACAACCATTACATTTTTGGAAGACGAACAGCTTCCTTGAAGGTGGGGATGTAAGAAATGGGATAGTTCAAAGCATATTTTTGGCACATACCTCAAGTTCTTTACACATTTTAAAAATATTCCCTATTGCTGTCATGGAAAATATATGATTGCCAATGTATTTCACACACAAACACACAATGAACTTGTACTGAAAGGGACAAAACTGGATGCAATCTCATACATAGATGATATAATTTCCTTGGAAATGAAAATGATGGCAACCCAAAACTTAATTTGAAGTTCAAGCATGTACATTTTGGCTAATTTCATTCTCAAAGGAAAAATTAGTTAATTTAATTTTAGCCTTTTTCTGCTTGACACAAGAAAGTCCTTGAAAACTGACTGAGAATTAACAGTTCAAGGCTTATTCAATACATTTTTTTCTGTTATAAATCATATTTCTGTACACAAACATTATTTAAGGCACAGGGGGGAAACCATGTGGTGCTTCTTGCACAAAAAAGCCCCAAAATGTAAAGTTTCTTGATACAAAACATTCTTCCTGTCACTGTTTTGCAGCTTTCAGGAAACACATTTCTGATCACTGATTGAATATTTTGAATATGCTTTTAATCCCTAGAATATACTTTTGCTTTTTATTTGGAACTGTCATCTGCATTAAAGAACATAACTTATTTATTTATTTCAAACATTTGTATCCTGTCCTTTTCATTAGATGCTGACAAACAATTGCAATACAAACAATTAACATTAAATAAGACAACAAGATAATTAAAAATACATTAAAATATTGGCCATTTAAATATTAAAACACAAAAGGAAGGTTTAAAGCAGTGGTTCTCAACGTGTGGGTATCCAGCTGATTTGGCCTTCAACTCCCAGAAATTCTAACAGCTGCTAAACTGGCTGGGATTTCTGGGAGTTGTAGGCCAAAACACCTGGTAACCCACAGGTTGAGAACCACTGGCTTAAAGGAAACTGTTTTCGATCATTGCTTATATGCTTCTAAATATATGTATTTTAATTTCTGTGAGCCACTTTGGGTATTAGCTGAGGAGAGGAAAAACAAGTAATGAATAGTACTACTGGCAAGAACAACAACAACAACAACAACAAGGAGGGGGAGGAGGGGGGAGGAAGCAGATATTGGCCAAATTCAGCCTCACTCTTCAATGTACGGCGTTGAACATCGGTTTTTAAATCTTCTCTTTTTTTTAAGAAAAAGAATATTGCTTAGCATACAGCCATTTCCCCTTGATCTTCAAAGAGGTTCGTTTAATTAAATGTGACAATCTGACCCTGAAAGGAAGAGTCTGGATTAAATTCCACTGGCCTATTTTGGATCACCTAATCTTGTCTGCTTGTCTAAATTTAGTGAGAGAAACTAGAGCTGGATTTCTTTGGTCACAGAAGCACTGTCTCTGTGAACAGTCAGACAACCTAAAAACCTCTTAGAAAGTGGATGCTACAAGGTACTAAATCAAACCCTTGAATATAGATACACAGAGCTCGATAGTATCTTGAGGACACCTGACTGCTTTCAAGTTGTAAACTGTAACCCAGTCCTATAGAGCAAGTCCCCATCATTTTGGGATGCCTTTCAAGAGCCCATTGTTACTTGTGCAAACAGAGATCGCAGAAAATAAATATGTGTTTTGCTTTCTCACAGTAAGACATTTTATCTTTATGAGTGCAAAAGATTAGAGACTTGAATAGGAAGCTAATAGAAATAGACATAGAGTGGGCTACTGGAGCTCATTCACACTACAAAATACTAGGATTAGTATTCCACTTCAGCTGTCATGCTTCCATCTTTTAAAAATCCTTGGATTGGGAGTTTAGGAAAAGGTTGTAACAAAGTCTTTAAATGCCTAGACCATGAAAAACTATGTGTTCTGATGTGCAGCCTGTACTTAGCCCAAGATTTCACTGTTAGGACAGAATATGCAGAATGGTTTCCAATTGGCAAGGGGATCAGGCAAAACTCCATCAATATGTGAGGGACTATGGCCTCAAACCGCGGGCCTTGGGTGGCTGGGCTTTCTCTTTCAACAGGGACATCAACTTGCACTTCCTACAGGTATAGCTGTACACATCCTCCAGCAAGAAAACAAACATACCACACCAGATGACTTTAATAATCATGCTTTTCTTCCCTGTTTGCCTAGCTCCTGTACACTGAGCTCCAGGGATTGGGATTGCCACTATATAGAGATAGTGGCTGCTCGCTCTTTCCACAACCAAGTCTCTAACTCACTTTCAAGGTCATGTGCCAGGCAAAGGATCTGGGGCTTTTTAGTGTAACACTAAAAAGCACCAAGCAAGCTCACAAAAATAGATAGAACAACAGAACATGAATGAGCACGCAAGCAAGCAGGCAACCAAGTCACCTGGACCTTAGCTATCTGGGGCCTTATAGATCATAACCAGTACTTTGAATTGTGCCCAGAAAAATACTGGAGCTGTTGCAACACGGGGTTATGTGCTTCCTATCACCACTATGACCACCTTTACTGGCTTGTGCTAGAGTCTCTGCAATTTGATCTTTAAATCCTTGTATCGTGTAAGCTTTTCCAGTTGCTTCTCGTCAATTCTGCTGTCACCTGGGATTGCAACATTGATGATCCATACTTTGTTTTTTCCCCACGATCGTGAGGACAGGAGTATTGTGCTCCAAAAGTCTGAATTTGAAAGTTCCAGAGTAGTTTGACATGTTTCTTTTCTGTAACCTTTTCAGGCTTGTGATCCCACCAGTTCTTTGTCACAGGCAGATGGTATTTGTGGCACAAGTTACTACTACTACTAGTAGTAGTATTAGCTTCCATTAGTTGTAATTGAAAAGCAGCCATTTGTAAGACCCTGTTTAATCCTGCAAAGTAGTAGTAGTAGTTATCATCATCATCATCATCACCACCACCACCATCATCATATCAATTGACACACATTGGTTGTAGTGGGAAAGCATCCCTTTGTAAGACCCTGTTTAGTCCCTCAAGGTAGTAGTAGTACTGGTAGTAGTAGTAGTTGTTGTTGCCATTAGAGACAGCTTATTGGGTATTGTGCTCCACTTTTTGTATTTTTTTCAACCTTAGCCTCCTCCCCTTCTTTTTTTTTACACAAGCGTTAACAAAATCCATGGAAAATAACACAGCCCAATCACAACAATGTTTTCTTGGTGTCTTCATTTTTAGGCCTGCTTTTGCATTTATTTGGGGTGCTGATTAAGAAAATTGCATTAGATGGATGACATCAGCTCTAGATGATTAAATATGGTTTTCTGTGGATGAGCAGATGGTGACTACTGGATGGCATATGTTCTGTATCAGAAACTAGAGCTGATGTGGTCTACCCAATGAAGTTTTCTGAATCAGCACCCCCAAATAACCAAACCAAAGCTGAGTCATAACCCTTCTGGTACTTATGTTGGAGAGTGGTCCCTGGTCAAAGTGGTCCCTGGTCAAGAGGTCCCTGGTAAAAAAAAAGGCTGGGAACCAGTGCCCCAGGGGGTGTTACTTTGTCTGCCCTCATGTTTGCATTTTAAGTAGAGATACTTCATGATAAATGGCAAAGAGAGAAATGTGGAAGCTGGTGGTTTTCATGTCAGGTGGGCAGTGAATTCAACCTGAATTTTAGCCTGAACACCAAAGTTCAGCACCTAGATAGTTCCTTTAACAATAAACTAAGACTCAGACCAGATTCCATGCACTGCTAATATGGGAACCACCAGCTGTCATGCAAACTATATGGAATAAGAAAGGCCATTAGAGACAGCTTATTGGGTATTGGGTATTATACGATCTGAAGAGAAACCAGAGTATAAGAAACAACCGATTGTAGTTACTGATGAATAAAACCCACTGGTCCAGTTTTCAAAATTGAACTTCTTGTGCAATAATAGTAATAAAGGGTACCAATGGATGTTACTATCAATTGTTATAACAGCAGTTTAAAAAGTATGATGTTTTTATATCATTGATTTTAAAACTACAGTTCTGGTATTTCTGTTTCATTTTTATTATGTCTGGTTTCATTTGTTTCATTTTGTTTCTTGCCTTGTGTTTACATTGTTTCTTGAAAATGGTATGCTATATCCTCAGTCTAAAACAAACAAAGGTGAAAATGGTTGGCTAGTTGAAGGGGGCTACAACTTATGGCAAGAAACAGATTTGTATGTGACTTATTGGTTCTGTCATTATACCTTATTTTTTATTTATATACCTTATTTACATCCCTCCTTTCTCTACCGCAAGGGGAACTCAAGGCAGCTTACATGTGGCACTTACACAATGCCTTCAAAACATACAATGTTAATTTAAAAATAAATTGGATTAAAATTAATACATATTAAACATAATTAAAATACATTCCAATGTTATAACATGCCATCCAGGGATCAGAATCTAAGACCATTCTGTAATCAATTGCACATATTCCACATTAAAATTATTGCACTGCATTATTTTTCAAAAGCCTGCTGCCAGAGCTAGGCTTTTATTCTCCTTCTGAAGGCTAGGATAGAGGAGGGCTGATCTAATATCACTAGGGAGAGAGTTCCACAGCTGAGGGGCCACCACTGAGAAGGCCCTGTCTCTTGTCCCCACCAGCCGTGCTTGCGAAGAAGGTGGAACTGAGAGCAGGGCCTCCCTTGACAACCTTAATTTCCAAGATGGTTCATAGGAGGAGATAGGTTCGGCCAGATAAACTGGGCTAGAACCATTAAGGGCTTTATAGGCTAAAGCAAGCACTTTGAATTGTGATTGGCAGTAGACTGACAGCCAGTGGAGCTGATGTAACAGGGGGATTGTATGCTCCCTGTACACTGCTCCAATGAGCAACCTGACTGCTCCCCATTGGACCAATTGAAGTTTCTGAACAGTCTTCAAAGGTAACCCCACATAGAGCACATTGCAGTAATATATAAGGGATGTAACCAGAGCATGGACCACTGTGGTCAAGTCTGACTTCCCAAGGTATAGGCACAGCTGGCACATAAGTTTTAGTTGTGCAAAAGCTGCCCTGGCCACTGCTGAAACCTGGGGTTCCAGGCTCATCGATGAATCTAGAATCACTCCAGGCTGTGAACCGCATCCTGCACAGGCTGTAACCTTATACCCTGTTCAGCCTTTTTACTGACCAAGAGGACCTCTGCCTTTTCTGGATTCAATTTCAATTTGTTCACTCTCATCCAGATTGTTACAACTGCCAAGCTGGTTCACAACCTCTTTAGTAGCCTCTTTATTAGCAGGAGGGAAGGAGTGATAAAGTTGAACATCATCTGCGTACAGATGGCATCAAACTCCAAAACACTGGATGATCTCTCCCAGCAACTTCATGTAGATGTTAAACAACATAGGAGACAGTATTGAACCTGTAGGACCCTACAGGACAATGGCTGCAGGGCCAAGGAGGTGTCCCCCAACAACATCTTCTGGGAATGACCCTCCAGGGAGGACTGGAGTCACTGCAGAACAGTAGCTCTAAGGCCGATTCCCACCAGGTGTCCCAGAAGGATACTGTGGAAGAATACCTTAAAGGGAAACACATAAAATCTCCCCGACTATGCCAGTTTTTTTTCTTTCAAAATGCTGAAAGCAGCTCAGATCACAGAAAACAATGAGCAATATTAAAAGTACAAGTGAGCAATCTAAAATATCCTTATAACTGAAAAAATGAAAAAGTGAGTAGTCCTAGAAAGCACCAAAGGCTATAGGTTGATTTGATGTGATCTAGACCAGTGTTTCCCAACCAGTGTGCCGGGGCACACTAGTGTGCCGTGAGGGATCATCAGGTGTGCCGTGGGAAATTGGAACCTCCGGGAAGGGGGGGGGGGAGTCGAGTGTGTTGAAGTATAAAAACCCTAAGAAACCTACCTCAATAAAGGCACAAAATTACAAACACCCCCCTCCCCGCCCATTGTCTACTTGGTCTCTCCCTCTCCATGCATTGGGAAGGCCCGCCTCCCTTTCCCCAAGTAGAGACCTCCTCTTGCCTCCTGGGGGTTCTGTGTGGGACATTTGGCCCAGTTCTATAATTGGTGGGGTTTAGAATGCTCTTTGATTGTAGGGGAACTATAAATCCCAGCAACTACAACTCCCAAATGTCAAGGTCTATTTTCCCTGAACTCCATCTGCGTTCATATTTGGGCATATTGAGTATTCATGCCAAGTTTGGTGCTGATCCATCATTGTTTGAGTTCACCGTGCTCACTGGATATAGGTAAACTACAACTCCAAAACTCAAGGTCAATGCCCACCAAACTCTTATAGTATTTTCTCTTGGTTATGGAAGTTCTGTGTGGGAAGTTTGTGTCTTTCTGCCATTCCTGCCAGGATATCTATGTTGTGTTCATCGAAACAGGCCCAGGTTTCACACTGAGTGTATAAATACATTTAAAAACATATTACCTATATGTATTACCGTGTCAGAGTGTCATTTTGTGTCATTTTGGTTGGTGGTGTGCCCCAGGATTTTGCAAATGTAAAAAGTGTGCCGCGGCTCAAAAAAGGTTGGGAAACACTGATCTAGACTGAATAGATTTGAATCATGATTAGAACACCTTCTCTGAAATCACAGTTTGAATCACTAGTGAAGTTAATTCTTAGCATTTAGAACTATTTCTTAGCAGAAAGTCATAATTGCCTCATGTTAATCTTAATGAATATTTAGATATATAGTTTTCATTAAAAGAAATGTGCACACAAAGCAATTACTCTGAATTCTTTTCAAACTGATTTCCACTTCATCAGAAAAATGAGATGCCTTACATTTATGTACAGATTTCTGTTTGTTCAGATAATAATAATAATAGTAATCTTTTATTTATATCCCATCACCATCTCCCAGAGGGACTCAGAGCAGCTCACAAAATACTCAAGGGGTGACAAAAAGTGCAAAACAAAACATATGAGTAGATAATAAACAATCAACACAACATCATAAATTCAAAGTACCCCCTGATAAAAACGATAATCTACGGCAATTGCTATAGATAAAACAACAGTATTTGATCTGCATAATGAAGGTGAATCCGGATAAGACAGAGATCCTGTGGCTGGGCCGTCCGGGTACGGGGGGGATCCGCCTTCCGACCCTGGACGGGGCGACACTTCCCTGTCGGTGAAGAGTCTAGGAGTCACGCTTGACTCGAGCTGTCGATGGAGAAGCATATCTCCATCGTCAGTGGAGCCACCACCTCCGAAGGTGAGGAGGCTGCCTCCCTACCTGTCCCGTTATGACCTAGCCACAGTGGTCCAAGCCACGGTCATCTCAAGACTAGACTACTGTAATGCCCTCTACATTGGCCTTCCTTTGTCAGTGATCCGGAAGCTCAAGCTGGTGCAGAACGCAGCAGCACGGTTGGTGGCAGGTTTTCCATCTCGCTGCCACATCACACCAGTGCTGCGCGAACTGCTGGCTTCCGATAGAGCACCGGATCACCTTCAAAGGTGTTGGTTTTAACCTTTAAGGCCTTGAATGGTCTGGGGCCAGTGTATCTAAGGGACCGCCTCTCCCACTATAGCCCACCACGACCACTGCGATCCGAGTCCCAAAACCTCCTGGTGGTGCCTAGTCGGCGATCCGTTCATCTGTCCTCAACGCTGAGGAGGGCATTCAGTGCCGCCGCGCCGGTGCTGTGGAATGCTTTACCCCCCACAGTCCGAGCGCAGGCCGATCTGCTAACATTTCGCAGGGCCTGTAAGACCCTCCTCTTTACCCAGGCGTTTGGTGTTTAGGTTTATGTATACAACTGCCCCCACACCAGGCTTGTGTGTTGGTTATGGTAATTTTAGTGTGTTTTATTCTGTTTTTATTGCCTTATGACTTACAGTGTGAGTCGCCCTGAGCCTTCGGGAAAGGGCGACTAATAAGTCGAAGAAATAAATAAATAAATAATCTCTCTCAGTTTTCTTTTCATTGACCTTTTAAATATCTTTGTACTTAGAGGAAGGCCAAGTCAGAGCATTGAAAAGAAAGATTTTCCCTCAATATGTCAGGGGCCAGCACCATAATTGTACCTATTGGATACAATTATTTATTTACTATTTATTTATTTATGTCACTTTTATCCCACCTATTTCAGCCCAAAGACGACTCAGGGCAGCGTACAAATCGGCAACAATTAGATGCCATACATCAGTTAAAAGCAATTAAATCACATCATAATATATATGAAAGCCATAAAAGCAATAAAAACTTTAAAAACTATAAAACTATGTCTTCCAGTTCAGTTCCTCATCCGTTTACATCATCTTAGCCATTCCCTATTCATATTCCAATTTGAATTCATCTGGTTATGCTGAAGTTCCAAACTATGCTCGAAGAGCCAGGTTTTCACTCTTTTCTGAAAGGTCAGGAGGGAGGGAGCTTATCTAATATCCCTAGGCAGGGAGTTCCATAACCGAGGGGCCACCACAGAGAAGGCCCTGTCTCCCGTCCCCGTCAGTCATGCCTGTGAGGCAGGCAGGATCAAGAGCAGGGCCTCCTCAGATGATCTCAACTTCCTAGACAGTTCATAGAAAGAGATGTGTTTGGATAGCTAAGCTGGGCCGGAACCATTTAGGGCTTTATAGGCTAAAGCCAGCAGTTTGAATTGTGCCCAGTAGCAAACTGGCAGCCAGTGGAGCTTGCACAGCAGTGGAGTTGTATTATCCCTGAGCGCAGCTCCTGTTAGTAACCTGGCTGCCGCACGCTGGACCATTTGAAGCTTCCAAGGAGTTTTCAAAGGCAACCCCACGTAGAGTGTGTTGCAGTAGTCTATATGGAATGTAATCAGATGGACCAGTAGCCAATAGCACAAATCACAATGGACCAGTTGCCAATAGCACAAACCACAATAGCACTGCTGTACACCTGCTGCAGATTAGTATTACTAATTGCTATTAAATTTAGTATTCATAATGATATCTTTGACACAAGATGTAGCTACACTGTACAATTAATGCATAATAATTAACATTATATGAACAGTATTTTTTAAAAATCCAACATCAGGTCAAACATTGCTAAGCAGGCAAATGTGGTAAAATTATAAGCAACAGTGGTCTTATATAACTGAAATCTTTTACACTGAGCAACCATGTCCACCAATACAAATAAAGATGTTTGTATTGTACACACTATTTCATGGGGTAAGTCCGGGTACTCAAAATCTCCTTAATCAGAAAATTATTGTTATCTAGTTCAAGGTCTCAGGGTGACCCAGCAATGTAAATAGTTAATAAGTAATGTAATTCCATTTATCAATGGGTAGGTTATCTAAATATTCCAGGTGTCTGTGAGGTGCTCTGATAAACAGAACACTTTCTAACCTCAGCGAGGAAAATGTGGACACACCAAAGCCCCTGAATTCCCCAGTTTTCCTTTTTGAAAAAAATAAAATGAAAAAAATACGCTCACATGATGATTAGAAAACTCCCCCAAAGATTTGTTGGATTGATTTATTTTTCAAAAGAATGATGGATGGATGCACAGATGGACTGATTGATTTCTTGTCAGATCTCTAGGCATTGTTCAGCCCCCTAGAAACAATTTAAAAACAATTCTAAATTAAAACCATCAAATAGTATAGGTAGGATAAAAACATATAATTATAATCCACATGTTTAAAACAATTTTAAAATTAAGACATTTTAAAACCATGTGCACATGCATTTAAAAGTAACTTACAACAACATCAATAAAAAGCCACAGATAGCATCTTGTTGGGAAGTTACATCATCGTAAACCAAGATGCGATTGCATAAAGTTGCATCATTGCACAATCTTTTTGTTCTTAGGAAGGAAACAGCACTGGAGCTATGTCATTGTGACTATTGCACAGAACCAGCAGTGTGACCAGGATCGGTTGCCCTAGGGGTCCCACTGCATTATGGCTCTGACACAATGGGACGCCAGACGCAATGGTGCAATGCATATAATCACAATTCACTAGAAGAGGTGTGTATCATATCAGAGACATAGTTACATCGTCATAAAAGTATGCATTGTAGTCTCTGAAGAAGGATCTCAACCTATGATTTCACTTGGCACTGGGCAGAAATCAATGTTGTTACTGATCTGAAGTTCAACAGCCAAGAAGAGGGCAAGTAGGCCCATTTCCACTGCTCACATGCTTTTGCCCAAATGAGTGGTACACAGATAAAACCCTCCAGATATATACAGTTGGCCCTCCACATTTGCGGGTTGACTATTACGGATTTGAGTATTTCTGGATTTGATTAATATGCCTTCTTTAGGAATCTCTGAGACCTCCAGCATAACTTTGCTAGATGTTGACCATAGAATTGCATTGGAAAGTCTAGACTGAGGTTACTTCTCTAGGCATCTATAGATCCTTCAATGTAACTCTCGTTCACATCTAGTGGAAGGACATGCTGGAGGATCTAGGGATTTCTAGAGAGGTATTTTTCAAGTTTAAAACATGTTTTTAATTATTTGCATTATTTTATCACTTTCATATGGGTCTGTGCCTCTAACCCCAGTGAATATGAAGGAGTTACTCTATAGGAAGGTGGCAAGTATTGAGTTACTCTATAGGAAGATGTCAAGTATTGCACTCCCATTTGGTATGACAAAATACATATAACGGTGTAGCTCAATTAACTAATCTTCTGACAGTTAAGCTCTTTTTACATTTTAATGCTCCTAGGCTACTTTTCTTCAAACATTTGGTGTTGGGTTGCAGCAGCAATGAAGGTTGAGCTGGAGAAGGTGGGATTCTGCTCTACCAAAATACGTACAGTAGGCAAGGTAAGCAGCTGCCTCCAGAATCTCTTGCTAAGAATGTGTGAAACATCACAACAGAAAAGGTCAGAACTACCCCTGCTTTGTTAAAAAAAAGGGATTAGTCTAGAAATTTGGCCACCAATGTGGCAATCACAAGAAAAAAGGAGACTGTCTAAAGAAAAAGTAATTTCTGAATGCATTTTGGCAGAAAATGGTTCACACAGTTTCTAGCAGACTGAAGACATTTCTATTTACCAGTGTAAGTCTTAATTGGCTTGGTTGTTTCATTTCTTATATTCATATTATTAGTTTTGAATAAAAATGTTTTCTGAAACATGTTCAACTGTACTAATTTATGCTCTTACCAGATTACTGCTTCCTCTAGTACCAAACTTTAGATTAAAGACATCCTGCTCAAGAACACATCAACTTCACATACTTGTATTTCTTTGCTCTTGGAAATGAATGACTCCTGAGATGGCAGGAGTAGAACCAAGTCAAACAAAGAATGCTTTCTAAAATGCAAACTTGGGGGGGGGGGGGGGTTTACAATGCAGTCTTCCTTTGAAGCCAGTTCCACAGACTTACTGAATCAGTGTTTTTTTCTCAAGTTCTGAAACTCCACCCAGAGTTCTAATGAATACATACAAAATCAAAGGATTTTTTGTGCCCCATGAATTGAACATGCTGTAGTTTCAGCAAGGGCATTCTCCTTTCTTTCTCTGTTCCTCCGGGAAAAGCAACACCTCTTTTTTTATAAACTCATAACCAGCACCTTCCTAATACAACTCAGACTTTTAGATGTTAAATATTCAACAAGGTGCTGTCACAAGATCTGCCCTTGTACTTCTCTATCCTACGTTAGTACTGTTTCATGTTACCCTGTTCTTGTTTTGCATGTCTTTGGTAAAAGACGTGCCCTAACTATTAATTCCTAATAACAGCTTAATGAGACGGCAACCAACAAACCGGCACCATCTAGAACACCTACAGATCTGGCTTGTCCAAGCCTTTTGCAGTTCAAGGTAGGTTGCAAAACTAACAGCAGAGTCACAGACCTTACTTGTGCAAGACCAAAGTTTAAGTAAACCAAAGGTGACCAGCGAGAGGGGGGCAGGAATTAACCTTTTGAGGCCAGAACCTAGTGGAGCTCCTAGTTATGATTAATGGCATTTGGTTAAGAGTGCCAATGGCAAGATATAGGGCATGATAGGGTTCTGGTTCTTAATGCAGCAGAAGATTTGCTTCATAGCCCCTCAAAGAGTTTGCTGGTGAAAGCTAAGATGGATGTAGCTGAGCAACATCAGAGTTTTGTCAGGATGACAAAATTATGAATGCGAAACCCCACACAAGTTAAGAGATGCTGCAGCAGTTTCCTTTTGCCTGAGCCTGCTGGGAAGGACAAAGCTACACCCCCTCCTCCCCATACTTTTGTATTCTGAATTCAGTACACAGAAACTGAAGTCAGATGAGGACAAAGGAGAAGAGAGAGAAACTGGGACATTTTAAAAGCAGTTGGAGACGTGGGATGATGGATGATTATTCAGAATGTCCCTGCTAAATCAGGACAATAGAAGTATTTGTTGAACTGATATACAGACTGATCATATCTGTTTTACTATTCCCTTGTACTGTATATAATAGGGCTTGAGCATCCACAGATTTAGGTATCCTGAAACTGGTAGTATAAAGCTACCCTTTATATAATATGTCAAAGTCAGGAATCTTTCTGAATATTTTAAAACCATTAATAGTCAAAACTATAGAAGCAGAATCTATGGATATGGAGGCCCGACTCCATGAAGTCATTAGTGCTTTTGCTTCTGCCATTTCAATTGATTTTTTTGTTTCCTGATTGTATTCATATCCTCACTTTCTTCTTTGATTTTTTTCACCATGTTATCCTCACAACAGCCTTGTGGGGTAGATCTGGCTGAGACAGATGTCTCAATGTGCTCAATGAGTATTAGCACTTCAGTTTCTCAAATTCCGCTCCACCTGAGTCTAACCATTTAATCCTGCTGGTTCTTTAATATCATTCCTTCCAAAGGCTAACCACTTCTGCAGTTCCATTTTGTTTACCTTTATTCCAGAATCATATGAGTGTAGATATATGTAAAATGAGGCATAAATTTCTCAGCATTTAATCAACCACAATAACTTTTTAGGCTCCTCTTGCAACAGACCAACAGTCCCAATCTTGAAGTCTGTGGGCAGCAACAGGTATTTATAGTTTGTAAAAATTATTTTTTTCCAACTCATCTGTGTGAAAAGTCACAAACATTGCCCATTTATCATGCAGAAGTTCTCTCACATTCACCCATGTGTGGAAAATGTATATATGGTCATATATACATTTTCCACACATGGGTGAATGTGAGAGAACTTCTGCATAATAAATGGGCAATGTTTATGTTATAGATCCCATGACTTATCTCACTGAGCCAGCCAGATCTCAGGCCAAGCATGGGGCTGACTTTTCACACACAAGAGTTGGAAAATTAACCAGCCTTAACAGGCACACCTCTGAGTAGCTTAACCACATATTTCATATTCAGGTATGAAAAAGATGAAACTACAAATTATGCTAATCATGTGGCTGAATATTGTATATTTTTACAAGCTATAAATACCTGCTGCTGCCAACAGATTTCAAGATTGAGACTATGATGGATAATGAAGGGATGAACTCTTTCCCCTCAAACCACATACCATCTTCCGGTTCCAATTCAAGGTGCAGGTCACCACCTATAAAGCCCTGAATAGTTTGGGACTCCCCTACCTTCATGACTGCATTACCTACCATAAACCTGCACAATCTTTTTGATCCTCTGGAGAGGCCCTCCTTTCCCCCCTTCCTCCATCGCAAGTATGACTTATGGGAATGAGGGAGAGAGCCTTCTCTGCTGTGGCCCCTCGGCTTTGGAACTCGCTACCTGGGGAGATTAGGAAAGCCCCCACCCTAGCAGCCTTTAAGAAAGATCTAAAAACTTGGCTCTTCCGATGTGCCTTTGGAAAGTGACCATAGATCCCTTTTCTGCCTGTGCCATCTATAGTGTTGTCCTCATAATGCACTCCTCCCTCCATCCTTAATGAAGTCTTAACCCCACTGTTCCTCCCTTATGAGTGCCATCCTCACAAATACATTCTTCCACTAGTATCTCATCCAGGGTTTTAGCATCTTTATCTTGAGCATTTGGCCTGCCCATTGTGTTCTATTTCTTCACTATATTATTTTGCAACTGTTTATTTTATTTTGTTACTTTATGTATCTTATTGTGATCTATTTTTCATTGCTTTGTATGTTATTTTGTTGTGCTGTATTTTCGGGCATGGCCTCATGTTAACCGCCCCAAGTCTCCTTTGGGGAGATGGTGACGGGGGTATAAATAAAGATGATGATGATGATTATTATTATTCTGACACAAAATCACAGTATGTCACAGCAAATGAGATCTATATGCTGGATTTCATATCAAAAAAATCACAAGTCAAATGCTTCCCAAGTGTTTAGGACTGTGTGATGTATTTCTGAATGATGTGCGCAGATCAAAGTAAGGTGGTCTTTTGCAGTTGACAGATCGTGATTTTGTCAATGTTTATTGTTTCCAAATGCCAGTTGAGATCTTTTGGCACGGCACCCAGTGTGCCAATGACCACTGGGACCACCTATACTGGTTTAAGCCAGAGCCTTTGCAGTTCAATTTTGAGGTCTTGATAACAGCTGAGCTTTTCCTGTTGATTTTCCTCAATGTGGCTGTCGCTTGGTATGTCGACATCAATAATCCAGACTTTTTTCTTTTCCACAATTGTGATGTCTAGTGTTCCAAACCTTTGTCAGTCTGGATTCAAAAGTCCCACAGTATTTTTGCATGTTCATTTTCCACGACTTTTGCAGGTTTATGATCCCACCAATTCTTTACTGCTGGCATGAGTTCCAGTGAATCATTTGGGCCACAGAGTTGTGCCTTTGTTTGTAGTCCATCTGTGCAATTTTGTTGCAACAGCTGAGGATATGGTCCATGGTTTCATCAGCTTCCTTGCACGGTTTGCATTTTGGGTCATCAGCTGATTTTTCAATCCTGGTCTTAATTGCATTGGTTCTGATGGCTTGCTCCTGGGCTGCAAGAATCAGGCCTTCTGGCTCCTTCAGTGTTCCATTTGTGAGCAATAACCAGGTCTTCTCCTTGTCAACTTTTCCTTCAATTTTGTCAAGAAAAATGATGGGTGCCACCTTGTTGTGGTGAGGGGCTGAACTGCTCCAAGGATGCTGAGAGTTGTGTTGGTGGTAGTATAACTACCAGCAGGTTCAACCAAGGAAGAGAAGTCTAAGCTGAGTGAAACTAAGAGCATTTAACCCATTAGCATTATGGAGAAACAAGCCAAAACAAAGTCTATACTGGCTCGGTCGTCGCCCAGGATAAAAAGGACTGCAGTGGTTGCTGCTGATTCTGGACATCCATTGACAAGTGGGCTAGAGCAGGGCTGTCCAACTGGTGGCCCATGGGCTGTATATTGCCCCCCAGCCTCTTCCCCACGGCCCCCTACCCTCCTGCAAGATATCTGCTTTTTAAGATTAAAAAAATATTGTTATTATTTTTTTGAATATTTTTTTGAATATTTGTTTGAAATTTTTTTATTTATTTGTTTTCGTGGCAGGGGGGTGAGGGGTGGGGCAGGGCAGGGAGGAGGAGCAGGCCCCCTTCCTCCTCCTCCTACTTCCCTCCCTCCCCCCTCTCTCTCCCTCCCTCCTTCTCTCTCTCTTTCCCCCTTTCATTCCTTCCCCCTTCCACCACCTGAACGAAAGAGGGAAGGAGAGAGAGAGTGCACCGAGCGAGAGGGGGCATGGCCAGAGCGAAAAAGGGGCGGGGCCGAGTTCGGAGCGCGCGGGGGGGTGCTCATCCATTCCCTTTCCGGCTTCCTCCTCTTCTGAGGATTCGTGCCAAGTTTGGTCCTGATCCATCATTATTTGAGTCCACAGTGCTCTCTGGATGGAGAACTACAACTCCCAAACTCAAGGTTCAGTACTTTCTGTTGCTCTCATGAGAGTTTAGTCTTCCAAGTTTGATTCAACATGGCTGAGGAATGCTTTGATTGTGTTTTCCCCTTATGGCAGAAGGAGGTAGGACTGGATGGCCCTTGGAGGTCTCCTATTCTAGGAACCCATTGTAATTAATATTATTATTATTATTATCATCAGAGGCTGAATGGCCATCTGTGAGGAATGCTTTGATTGTGTTTTCTCCTTATAGCAGAAGGAGATTGGACTGGATGGCCCTTGGAGGTCTCCTACTCCAGGAACCCATTGTAATTATTATTATCATCATCATCATCATCAGAGGCTGAATGGTCATCTGTGAGGAATGCTTTGATTGTATTTTCCCCTTATGGCAGAAGGAGATTGGACTGGATGGCCCTTGGAGGTCTCCTACTCCAGGAACCTGTTGTTGTTGTTATTATTATTATTATTAGCAGAGGCAGAATGAATATTATGCCTTATCATTCAGGGTTATAGGCCTGTGTGGAAGGGCCCTGACTTCTTATTTGACTTCCTTTCCACACATCTGAATAAAATCCCATGTTATTTGCTTTAAACCAGATTATATGAGTGTGGACTCCGATAATCCAGTTCAAAGCAGGTATTCTGGGTTATATGGCTGTGTGGAAGGGCCCTGAGTCCACACTGCAATATAATCCAGTTCAAAGCAGGTTTTGTGGGGTTTCCTGCCTGGATATTCTGGGTTATATGGCTGTGTGAAAGGCCCTGAATCCACACTGCAATATAATCCAGTTCAAAGCAGGGACTGGGACTTGAGACTGGGATTTTGGTGTTCATCTCTATCTCCAAGTCAAAGCCCCGGTGTCGTCCACAGACACCTCCAAGGCAGGGAGGGGGCGGAGCTGGGGAGGGGGCAGAGCTGGGGGCAGGGCAGGGTGGAGCCAGGGAGGGGGCGGAGCCGGGGTGGAGGCAGACCCTTCAGCCCCCCAGGTCATCAGTAACCGGAATTCCGGCCACAGGTCCGGTAGAAGTTGGACAGCCCTGGGCTAGAGAATCAAAATACAAATGAACAATCACAGAAGCAGCAGAAATATACAATTCCAGTAAACCACACAATTATTATTATTATTATTATTATTATGAAACAGGAAATGGTCTGTTGTGATAACTAAGCACCCCTTGATCTTGTGGTCCTATTGGCATACACCAAATAAAGTTCAATTTATCACGATCCTATGAATGGGAGACCTCCAAGACACCCAATCCTCTACAGCCCTGCTCAGATCATGAAGACTCAGGGCTGTCGTGGCTTCTGTGATAGAATAATAATAATAATAATAATAACAATAATAATAATTTTTATTTTTATCTACCTTTCTTCATGGTTCTCCATATGGCCTTCCTCTTTCCCTATGTCTTTCTACCTTACCAAGCATTATTGTCTTTTCTAGTAAGCCACGTCTTACCCATACTTTCCAATAAATAATACATGACACAGAACTGGGATTCCCCCACCCCACCCCATCTGTATTGATCTCACAAATCATGTTCCCTTCCATCAATGGCGAAACAGGAAGAGGGGCCTAAAGAAAGTACCAATTGTTTCTTTATCTCTTACATTGGATGTGCCTATGCTCAGCCATGACAACTTCACAGCCATTTCTGGATGGCTTATTTCACATCATTGGTCAAAATGAGAGAAGATAAAATGCAAGTTGCCATCTTATTTATTTTCAAGTGGAAGGAAGCACATGTTTTGAATGACTATTCTATTCCCTTAGCAATTCCCTCCCATGAAACAATTCTATTTCCTATAAACCTATCCAAGTCCCATTTCCCTCTCTTAAATTTGACACTGTTTCATGTTGATTTGTCATTCCCTCTCTTAAATTTGACACTGTTTCATGTTGATTTGTCAACTTCTCCCATAGCATCTAACTCTGTGTGCTGATATGGCTGCTACTTTTTCCAGGGAAGGCTGATCAATAGCAATTAGGCATTATAAAAATCCATATTCCTGTGATTAATGCAGTTTTTCTCCCACATGCTTCAGAGTTACATGCCCCAGCAATCAGACTTGCAAATTAAGCCCTTGT
Organism: Anolis apletophallus; assembly: GCA_030556195.1. Taxonomy (NCBI): domain Eukaryota; kingdom Metazoa; phylum Chordata; class Lepidosauria; order Squamata; family Anolidae; genus Anolis; species Anolis apletophallus. The sequence goes on along the minus strand of JARBWK010000001.1, from coordinate 58,838,645 downwards.
TTATCTTCCACTTACCAATCACAAAACAAATCACAAAACAAAACATATTAAATGTAAACACATAGGTGAGGGAAAGCAATACAATATTCTAATAACATTTTAATAACTACAATATTTTAATAAAATAATCAGTGATGGATAACTTAATTCCATTTGCAGTGTATTTGAACTTCTGGAGTTCTTGGTGTATGGATTACTAAATGGCAGAGGAGGAATGTCACATGGTTCAAGTGGTGGTGATGTCTACACTGCCATATAATCCTGGTCAAAGCAAATCTGGATTTTATATGACAGTATAAATGGGACAATAGTTGGCTGTCTGAGCATGTAGAATATCTCATTCCACAGCAGTGCAGTAACATGGCTCCTTGCCTGGACCAGAGGGTTTGGATTTGTCTAATTCCTCTTTGAAAGCTAGCTAATGCTGTGACATACACTCAACATTTTCTCCACTTTCCCTTACCAGAAATAATTTTACATAATTCAACATTTGGGGTCTTTTTATATGGTTAACTTAATGGACTTTGACCTCTCCTTAAGAGAATGGTGACGACTCCTATTGCTAATGATATTGCGATATAATATAGTATAATATGAGTATGGTATAACATATTGTATATACATTGATACAATATAATGCTACTTATGATATTGTGATATTATAATTGTCTTAGCCGATGGTTTGTTGACCGAAATAAAGGCTACTGACTGACTGACTGACTGATATTATAATTGTATATTTGTTTTACATGCAATATTGCTAATAATATTGCGATATAATGTTATAGTGCAATGTGATGTGTAGTACTGCTATTGTGCTATGGCAGTAATGTAGTTTGTTGTATTTCCAGTTTGCTGTAAGCCGCTCTGAGTCCCCTTCGGGATTGAGAAGGGTGGCATATATATATATATATATATATATATATATATATATATATATATATATATATAAATACTCCGACTCTCTGATAATGTGCTTGTCTTTTTACTGCACATTTTCTAGCTTTAGATCACCACCACATTTGGCAGCCAGGGTATAGTCAATCAATGCATGCATGTGAAATCTTTTTCTTTTTCTTTCTATCTTTTTACATGTATGTAACACCTTATATTTAATGTTGCATCTCATTTGCCAGACAGTTAATTACTAAATGCTGAATCTCATAAAGCTTAGCTGCCCATTTTCACCCACTGTGCAATTTGCACTTTGTGAGTTCTTTTGAAAGTCTGCTTTGGGTGTTATTGCCATCAATAATTTGATGTCACATGAAACAGGATTAGCCCCATGTTCACTACTGACTGGCAATAATTTATAGGTTTAAAAAATAGCACTGTTCACAAAAGAGGCTATTTAAACATCATTCTTATATTTTTCCACTGTCAAAACTATTCATTTATTTCTATGGTTTGCTTTGTATTGTTTAAACAATAACTAATTTCTAAAAATGGCTTCTCTTTAAAAAAAATAATTGCCCAGTTTACTCAAAAGTCTTTGGGGAGGGACTTTACATAGAACTACAACTAAAATAAACAGAAATTAAAACTAAAACCTAGATACCATCTCTAGCTACACGTTTATTGACAGTTTGCAATCATTTTAAAGGTTGTTGATGGAAGGATGTCCAGCCAACCACTTGTGCAGTGTACTCTGTGCATCTTTTTCTAGGAATAGCAGCGGACTCTGTCTGTTTTTCCTGACACTGGGCATAGGGATATGAACTGATGTTTATGCCCAAGCAGTCACCTCGTCCATCTACTGTAAACCCTGAACTTTGGGTCTTCACTACTGGCAAGCAGCATATTTTTTTTGCTTCACAAGGGATTAAAGGTTATATTTATATGATCAGCTGAAGTCCTGCATTGGAGGTTGTACATGTCTCATGTATCAATGTTTCCATAGCCTTATCTCTCAAAAATGCACCCCAAACCTACCTTTATTCAATACAGCAGCCCCTTTTGTGACAATTTCTGGGTTGTTGGAGATTAAAAGGATCAGTGGTGATGTGTCCAACTATTTTACTTCAGCTGAACATAATATAATAATAAAATAAACCTTTATTTACATCCCGCTCTATCTCCCCAAGGGAACTCGGGGTGATTTACAACAAATGTCGGCAAACATTCAATACCGTAAAGAGACTAGACCAGTGATTCTCAACCTGTGGGTCCCCAGGTGTTTTGGCCTACATCTCCCAAAAATCCCAACCAGTTTACCAGCTGTTAGGATTTCTGGGAAATGATGGCCAAAACATCTGGGGACCCATAGGTTGAGAAGCACTGGACTAGACAAAGACAAAATACCAAATTTTCTTCAACAGATACTCCTGGAGATCCCTGGAACATTCCTGCAGATGACATATGAAGGGAAATAGCTAGATACATCACTACTGATCCCCTTATTTTCTGACAACATAGAAATTGTTCTTTTGGCAGGGCTGCACCATTTACAAGTTGGGTTGCGAGGATTTTGTTGCTTCCTTGTCAGAAGAACCCAAGTTCCCTAATCATGAATGAGCAGTTGCAAAACCCATCATCATAATTTACTAGCAGGATGTCAGACATAAATATATTATTATCATCACAGGTAGAGGTAAGGAACTTATGACAGTTGGTGGTGTTTTTTGCATTCCCAGAACTTTCATTGGACCTGAACCTTGGTTTGGTTAGTCTTTCCACTAGAGATTTTTAAATGTGTGGTAGATTCTAAGTCAATACCATGTATCCAAACATATCCATCACTACCCATCACCCATGAAAGAACATTCTAGAACCCTTGGCTTGAGATCTCTCCAATGTACTGGTTTGTATCATCCCCATGATCCCTAGCCAGGTAACAGGAGTTGTTGTCCAACAGATAAAGAGAATGCCAATTTAGGGAATGCTGATCTACAGGAAATAAAAGTTAAATAAATATTTTTCTATTTATTAGATGCTTATGAATTTGGCCACTTAGCAGATCTGTAAGTAGCTATAACAAAATATTTAATATATGCTAGCATGATAAAAACATTGAAATTGAAACATGCAAGATAGCCAAATACAGGCACTGTCCTGATGATGTATTCAGTCCTACTACTCGATAAATATTAATGTTTCCCTATTGAGGAATAAAATTATTTTGCATAAAATAGGATCTGACCATGGATTCAATTCACCAACCAGTCCTGTGACACAACTTGTGTCCCTTTCAATAATTTTCAATTAATGTGGCCCATGTATTTATTTTTTAGTTGATTAATTAGTGAACTAACAAATTGATCAATTACATTAAAATAATTCCATACATTATCCTCGATTAAGGTTTTCTATATGAACAATCAGTGAAACAATGAACTGTCCTCTGAATAAATCTTGCAAGAAAATCCTGGGTCACCATAGATGGGAAGCAACTTGAAGATATACAACAATAACCTTCATTAAAATTATAGGGCAAATATCACTATCATCATAATGTAAAACTGTATCTCTCTATATGAGCCTGCCTAAATCTGAGATCTGCAGTGAAAACCTTTCTCTTGATCCCACCACCATTCCTGCCGAGGAAGCAGGAGAGAGCCTTGTCCCTGATTGCAGCATTCCCTTCCACAGGAAGTCTACTTGGACCCTCCCATGCTGTCTTTCTGCAGGTGGGTAAAGACATTCTTATTTGAAATGAACAGCTTCTTTTACATTCTTATGGTAGCCAGCATCACATTTACTTAGATCAACCAATGTCAACTTGCCCTTCCAATATCCTTTTAAAAGAACTATTCCTGCATTGTACAGTAATAATAGCATGCGTCATAGTAATTCTGCCTTGCAAATAGTGAGCTCTGTCTGCCCCTTTTGGCTAAAAACAGCATTTGAGAATCCCTGGACGCTACCCTATCTGCATGAGTTTAATTTTACAGAGGATGTTTGATGCCCCTTAGCCAAGACAAGATGTTTCTCTGTGATATTAAAACATCTAAGGCCATGGTAGCCAAGGGCTGATGACTCTTTTGCCAATGCTAGTTTATGTGTCATTGATGCAAGCAAGCCGATGGCATGTAAAGCAGAACTTGAAAACAATGTATTTTGGGAACTGCAACTCTTGAGAACTTGCATGGCCAGTGGCTAATGGTAGTCATAAGGTTTCTTTGAGACGTTCCTTGACCAAAGGCTTCTGCATTTACAGTCATAGAACAGGCAAATATGATAATGTGTTGAATTTATTTTTCTAAAGCAGATGGAATGAGACTCAGGTGTGTATTATAAGATGAAAGTATTTTTGTAGCATTTCTGGAAATCACTTTAACTGCCAAGCAAATGAAGAGAGAATGGTTTCATTCTCTCTTTTCCAATAAGATGTAAATGTAATTTATACATCAATGTCATGCTCAGCTTCCAAAGGTACCCTTGAGCAGTAAACCACTTGATTTGTTCCATCACCCAAATGCCAACAACAACCTTTCAAATGTCTGTTCCGTCATCTCTCTCAACAAAGCAGAGCACAGAGGGTAGGAAGAATGCTCCATCAAAATATCTACAGAGAGTTGCCATGTTTTCTTTGGAGAAGGCTAGGGGAGGATAGGAGTAAAGAGTCCAGTCTGCTTTTGTAGAGCTGAAATAATTTATCAGTGACAATAACTGTCTTAGCGGCTTTAGAAATCAGGCTAACTTTTCTGTTGCATTTGTCATTGTTTCTGTCAACTGTTGTTTATTTTTTGTTCATAAATTTATGGTTTGTGTATTTTTAATGAATTTATTTAAGATTTAAACAAATATATAACATGCATATCATCCAGTTAGCCATTTATAATGTGTGTGTGTGTGTGTGTGTGTACCATATTTATAATCCACCTTTCTTAAAGCAGCCTTACAACAGGCAGCAATTTGATGTCATACACACATATATCAAATAAACAATTACAATTACAATTACAACCAAACAATTAAAATAAATTTAAAACCATTTATATTTATATAGCTCAGCTCTTGCAGAGTTTTGAACCCAGTGGGTAACCTTAAGCAAGTTAGGTTCTCTTAGACTTGGTATGGTGGCTTTAAAGGGTTATATCATGCCAAAATCATTTGTGGTACTTTCTAAGAATGGTAAATGTGCATGGTTGAAAGTTCATTTTATTAATACATTCCGGAAAATAGTTCTAGCTTGCTTTATCATGTGATTTATTTCTTTCCGCCTGTTAACAGACATCGTTGCTATGGTCACATAGGCCTTTACATACAGGGTCATAATACGGAGACGCAATATCAACAATAGATCAGTATCTGTTGGCGTAACGATCTCGTGGTCATCCCGACATAGACAGACGGGCAAGAACAACTGATGGCATACGTGACGTAAGAACTGGCGCAGGTGGCAAAACAACGTACTTCAAAGTTTTTCCCTGAGGAAGGACAACATATAGTGGTATCTGTACAGATGTTTTTACAAATAGAGCACCGGCCACAGACCTCCGTGCCCTTACTAAGATTGCTAGCAATGTGTGTGTAAGCATGATTCGAGTGGGTAAGAGTGTCACCTAAATTACGTGTACGCTTATAAGCGACAAGAGGGGGATGCTCTAGCCCTTTGATGTGGGAAATGATCGGCCAGTAAGTACGTATCAGTTTAACAATTGAATTAGAATGAGGTGTGAGTGTTAAAGGCCACACCAAATTATCCGATTGTGCTTTAGGTCTACTAATGAGTAGGCTGTTTCTGTCTGAGTGTCTAGCTTTAGTAAGTGCTTTGGAAACTATATGTTCTGGATAGTCTCTTTGTAGGAATTCCTTTTTCATCGTCCTTGCTTCCCTCTCAAAATCATAATTAAAAGAGGAGTTGCGTTTGAGTCTAGAAAATTGAGTATAGGGTAAATTAGACTTTAAAGGATGCGAGTGGAAGCTCTTAAAATGCAAATAGGAGTTTCTTTTCACAGATTTCCTATAGTTTTTGGTTTTGAGGAGGCCTCTGTCTGTGAAAATGGTTAGGTCAAGGAAATTTACTTTCTCTTGATTAGCATTCACTGTGAATTGGATATTGGTATCCCATGTATTCAGCCATTTACCCAGGTCACTCAAATTAATGGTATCATTGATCAAAAATATGACATCATCTATGTATCGATGGTAGTGGGAAATGGCTCTAGAGAAGGCATTGTGTGTTTCAGGGAAGATATAGGTGTCCTCCAGATGTGACATGTACAGTATGGCTAATGATGGTGAGGCCGCTTGGCCCATACTGACCCCGGAAATTTGTAAATAGATATGTTTCTCAAATGCAAAATAATTATAATCCAAAATAATGTCAAGAATCTGTATAAGGAAGCCCACCATCTCCAGTTCCTGTACATTAGCCATCAGATAGTCATATATTACAGCTCTTAATTCTGGCAGCGGTATGCAGGTATACAATGAGACAATATCTGCAACTATAATGGTCTGATTAGATGCAATGGGTTGGTTTTCCAATTTTTGAATTATATCCGTGGTGTCTTTCAAAAAGGCCTTAGTCTTTCATTCTATAGGTTGTAGATAGGAATCAAGAAAGTTAGATAATGTTTCCAAAATTCCACCACATCCGCTTACAATGGGTCTCCCTGGGGGGGGGGGATTAATTTATGCACCTTTGGGAGGACGTAGAAAACGGGCATTCTAGGATTTTTAACAAAAAGGTATTCCCCAGTTTTTTCATTAATAACACCAGTGGCAACAGCTTCTTTAATTGTATCTCTAATCACCGAAGAGAATTTAGTAGTAGGGTCATAGTTTAACATTTTATAGAATCTGGCATTTTGCAGTTGTTGTTTACATTCATTTACATATATATCCTTGTCTAAGACCACGATGGAACCTCCTTTATCGAATTTCTTAATCACAATCTCTGGATTGTTACCCAATTGTCTTACAGTAAGCCATTCTTCTTTAGTCAAATTAGATCTGTGCAAGTCATGGGAATGGTCAATTTTGTTGGCTTCCCTGATGATAGTATTTTCAAACGTTCTGATAGAGGAGGACACCAAAGGGGGTACAAAGGTACTCTTGGGTTTAAATACCGGTAGTAAAGAAACGTTCCTAGGTACAGAGTCCGCAAAATGCTCTCTAAGGCGTATCGAACAGAAAAGGGTGGCAAGGTCAGTTCTAATATTTAGGGCATCACATCTAGGGGTAGGGACAAAAGTCAAACCTTTGTTCAAAACACGTAGTTCTAGAGGAGAAAGGGTGTATCTGGAGAGGTTCATCACTAGGTCTGCTGTTTGGACTTCACGGCATTTGGGAATTTATCCTTTGGATCTCACGGACTGTCCTACTATTTCTTTGGGGAGTTGCGCCTCTATTATGATTTACAGATACTGATCTATTGTTGATATTGCGTCTCCGTATTATGACCCTGTATGTGACATGTTCGAAAGAGTAATTGATACATCTATATGTCCCTTTGCTGTGTATCAAATATGAAATAGACACTTTTATATCTAAGTCTTGTGACTGTATCTTTGTTGTGGTGAACCCAATACTCGGTGATTTAGACACATAGGCCTTTATGCATGGTAAGGGAGCTCTCTCTAAAATGGCAGTCAGACATGGTAAGTGCCTAGCCAAAACTGCGAAGTGATTATGAACAGTAAAAAAGTTGTTGCCATTTGCTTTATACAAGAAGCAAAGACAGTTGCTAGTCCACAAAGCTGAGCAAAGGTTGGGTTTGCCCTTGAGCATAATTTGTAATATTGAAAATGTGATCAAATGCCATGTGATGGGCTGTGTATAACTATAATCACAATTGGTAATTTCAAAACATCATTTGCATTGCTAAAGCTGCAGAGAAGAAGGCATGATCCTTGTACACGGAACACACAGTGTTTTCCTCTTCACGCATCAGTTCCTGGAAGTTCTCAATCAATTAGCTTCACAGAAGCCAGAAACAAACACTCCAGTCCAGACTGAAAGGGTTTCACTTTATCTGAGCAGTAAATAACTGAGAGTCTCATGTAGATATACCACATCACACACAACGATAATGAGAAGGTGATTTTTCTTCCTGAATAAAACCTGTACAAAAAGAAATCAGAGCAATTGCCTCTTTGCCCCAAAGTAGAACAATAAGAAGAATGAGGAAATCTGGCTAATCACCATGTTCAGTTTGGTAACATTCTGGCTTCACACATAACACACATAACATGCACAAATATGTATTCGTTGCACTGTAAATGCCTGGTACAATCCTTTAGCAATCTTTGAGAGTACAGCTACTCTTCTTCAACCATGGTTTAAATACAGCAGAGTTGAAATATAAGGAATATATTGAACAATATATTGCATCACTAGAAAGCCGAGTTTAAACTATCAGCAGGTTTTCTTTTAAGCAGTATCACAGAAATTTTGGTACTCGAGATATGTGTGACATGAATATTCAAAGTGGAGTCCTCCCTTCCATGTTTATATTCCACCAAATTCATTATCATTGACATGAAGACATGTTGTACAGTTGGTATCTAGGAAGCCCAATTGTGTCCAGATAAAAGCTGTTAATTAATAGTTTTCTTGATTTCCTCTGGCATCTATTCTGCATATTTTAACAGTCGTGACCACGAGAGTTTTTCTTTCCTTGCAATCAGTTAGAATATTATCACCACAGGAGTGAGAGTTGCAGATGGAAAGAGACCTGCTGGAGATCTCTCACAAAGCAATCCTATACATGTTTACTCAGTCATGAACTTCCCTGAGTTCAATGGGACTTCCTACTGAGGAAAAGTTATAGAGGATTATGGGCAGTATTCATTCAATGCAACAGCTAACGCCATCTCAGTAAGTAACACTGTCAGATTAAATGGATGTGATCCAAAATCATAGCCATGGAAAGGATGGGGAAATAGCACTCAATTACTATTATAGTATACAGAATAAAGAAAAATTGTCTGGCACACAACAGTCACTTACAAAAGTTGTCAGGGCAGGTCTACCCATATGACTTTGAGGCCAGAATTCAAAGACTGCATTGTATGTTTGGAATATCAATAAGCAAATGGATCTTGGAGCACTTTAGAGACTAAGTGAACTAAGTTGATAGCATTCATTTTTGTAGCATCTTAGAAAATAGACTAGGGTTTGATCTACAGTGCTCTATATACCAGGATCTGATCCCAAATTATCTACTTATCCCAGATTATCTGGCAATATAGACTCATATAATCCAGTTCAAAAAAATAATCTGGAGTCATTTCCTGGGTTGTAAACCAGTGTAGATTTAGCTTCAGGCACTGCTGTACTGGTTGCTTAATCTTGGGCCAGAATGACAATGATCGTAGCAATACACACCTGGCTGAATCAAAACGCAAGTTGGTGGTTTCACTTTACATTTTTGGAGTACTGAATCACAAGCAATGCCACACAGACCAACTGGAGCAGCCCCAGATCAGTCCCACTGGCCATATCCTGATTTTTGGTGCTGCTACTGCCACTGCTTCCCCACCAACACAGATCTTCATCCCAGCAGTCCAAAGCTGCTCAGTATGCTGTCATTTCTGCTGAGATCATTAATGGGTGCCCAAATGTATGACTGACAAGGAGGGATCACTCTCCTTCTCTGTGTTGCTTGCATGGGAAAGTGGGACAATGAGGCCCCTGCCATGCGGAAAATTGATCAGGCTGAATTGAACTCTGTCCAGCTACTCATATGACAAAAATGTGAAGCAGTGTGGAGTTTCTAAGTAACACTGGACTTCCCCCTCACTGCTTAGCTTGGAACAAAGCTGGGATAAGGCCAAAAATGGATACATAATCTAGACCAGTGTTTCCCAACCAGTGTGCCGTGAGCGATCATCAGGTGTGCCGTGGGAAATTGGAACCTCCAATACCCTTACTTATTAAAGGAGTGGCGCTACGTCACAGTACAAAATGCACAATTAATCATACGCAAAAAACACATTCAAAGTACCCAATCCTGCTGGAGAAAATCAAAAGTCTTACATTAGGTAGTTTGGTGTAGTCACCACAGAAAGCGGAGGAGTTGTGAACCAGGAAGTAGTGAATTCACGGAGCACAAAAAAACCTCGCGATATTTAATGAAATCACGGAAGTGAGTGCAAAAAACAAAGTGTATCCTCACAATGTTATCCAATGTCAATTCCAGGATCTGCACAATAGCACCATCAGTTTGCGGACAATTTAAGGAAGCAGCACCATAATCATAGTGACAAGGTAGAAAATCACGTAGATAATCACATATATTCAAACTGTCAAAGGCTGAAGATAGATGTGGCGATGGAATTGAAAGCTGGCATGGGCAAACTTGGACCTTCCAAGTGTTTTGGACTCCAACTCTAATTCCTAGCAGCCTCAGGCCCTTTTCCTTTCCCCCCCTCAGCCACTTAAGCAGGAAAGGGCCCCAGGCTCTTAGGAATGGTGGGAGTTGAAGTCCAAAGCACCCAGAGGGCTGAAGTTTTCCCATGACTGACAGCTGTTGAGCAAGACCTTCATGTATGTCTTTCTGCCATTCCTGCCAGAATATCTATGTTGTGTTCATCGAAACAGGCCCAGGTTTCACACTGAGTGCATAAATACATTTTAAAACATATTAACTATATGTATTACTGTGTTCGAGTGTCATTTTGTGTCATTTTGGATGGTGGTGTGCCCCAGAATTTTGTAAATGTAAAAAATGTGCCGTGGCTCAAAAAAGGTTGGGAAACACTGATCTAGACTGCCACCTTTTTTTTTTTTTTTGCAGATTTAGATATGGCTGTAGTCTATTCATTTTTATGCTACCAATTGCATCCAATCAGTCTCTAAGTTGCTACAGGATCCCTTTGCACATGAACTCTGGAGATAGATAGATAGATAGATACAGTAGATCTTGCACCAAAAACCAGACATTTGCAGCTAGAATAGTCATTTACCACATTAGCAATGTATAGAGTGTATTTGTTTAAAGTTAGGACTAGTTTAAAGTGATCTTCATTGAAAAGTACAGTGCCTTTCCATCAAAAATAAGGACATTTCAATGTGACCCCAAACTTTTGAATGGTAGTGTAGATAGAATGATAGATCGATCGATCAATCGATCTGAGCTACATACAAGTCATGCAAAGAATGAGACCTGTATGTATTACCAGTCAAACCATGAAGGTCTGTGCAGTCAGGAATCAAGCGCGTGACTGTAACCAGCAGAGCAGGAGTTATGGGTTAAGATTCTATCTGTATCTGATGGAGCATAACATTCCACCAGCGCACTTATGTGGTATGAACTTTGAGCTGGGAGCACTGTGTGACCAAAAAAAATTGAGATCAGGAGGCCAAAAATGGATATGCAGCATGCATACCCTACAACTGTCCTGATTTGGTAGTGGGCAGGGGTGATGGCCTTGCCCCTAAATCATGAATGTTTCCTTCAGTCCCTATGTTTTTAAGAGTGAGATTTTGAAAATTCACCACACCCAGAACTCTTATATTTGTAGGTGCCCATTCCCTTGGTAACTTTCACCTCCTCTTTTCTATGGGTGCTAAAACTCTATTTCTAAATGTGAAATAGTAGTAATGTACAGTGCAATGAACACTCCCCCCTCCGCATTTCCACAAACTTATCAGAACCTGTTTTAGGAACAATTTGACCAAAAGGCATCCTAACCAGCTGCAGAACAAATCTACCAATAACGAAAACTTCTGCACCTACACAAACACAGCTCTGTGAAATAATCCTGTCCATTTCAGTGTCACTCTTTTCCTTTCTTAATATTACTAGTTCAAGAAAGACCCTAACTCAATGAAGTATCCATCCCTGAATGTTAACACTGTACTTCTGTTCTCTGTTGCAGAACAAATCGGCCAATAAGCTTCTACACTTCTATACTTACACAACATAACTGAGTGCAATAATCCTATCAATTCCAATGTGACTCTTTTCCTTTCTGAATATTACTATTGCAAGAAAGAAATGAACCCAATGAACTACCCATCTCTGAATGTTAACACTACACTCCTGTTCTCAGGTGTGGGAAAGGGGGGGGAAGGGGCTCAATCTGTCACATGCAGAGAAAGAATATTAAAATTGACCACTTTGCTCTGCCTCCCTGAATCAGTGCACAGTAGATGAAAGCTTGCAACACTGCCATTCATGACCTCTTACAAAACTGAGTGGGATAGTTATATAAGCTCAGGAGGCCAGAATGGGAAAATAGCACATAGGAGGGCAGACAGGAGTTTGTGTCTCTAGAATTAAAAGGCGCGGGGGGGGGGGGGGAAGGTTGCATTACAAAGGTTTACAGAAACATGGCAGTGAGTTAACATGCACAAAATTTAGTCTAGCCTATCTGTCTGTCTGTCTGTCTTTCTTTCTTTCCTTCTTAAAAATACAACCCTATAACATGAAACTACTAAAGAGAGCTAGGCTTGTAATTAATGGCAAAGCATGGCTGGTAGCTGGCACTTGTACTTAGCAAGAAATTGGAGCTGACAGCTGGGCAGGATTAAGGAGGGGAAACATCTGAACCACTTCCATCTGTTGTGATTTCTTGACAAGGCTTCAGAAGGAGCAAAAAGGTGTAGCCCAGACTGTACAAAAACAGTGTGAATGCTCCAAATTTTAAGGGAGGGCTTTCTAGGAAAGAGCTTTCTACTACTCCCCTCCTATGATTGGCCCATCCCTCACCAATCCTAAAATTCCTGCAGATCTGATGGTTTCTTCTTGATCTCTTTTGCCCAAATACTCTTTCTGTTAGGAAGCTGGGATAAGTTAACACATGATTATAACTTCAAGAACATTCTCCCCATTTCTCTGAATATGTCTATGTTTTGTGTGCTACTTTTTGTCCACCACCCATGGGAGCATGCTAGTATCATGCCTTTTTATATTAATCTGAGCTAGCAGTGAATTTGTTTATTATTTAATAAGTTTGGTTTATTATGATTTGTGTTTATATCACTCCCTATAGCAGGAAACATCAAGGTAATGCACACTTAAAATCACTTCAAGAAGTTTAAAACAATTTAAAAAATAAAAAATAATTATGATATGTGTATATATCACTCACAATAGCAGGAGAGCTGATGGAGATGTGCACTTAAAATCACTTCAAAGAGTTTAAAACAATAAAAATAATAATTACAAGAGGCTAAACGTATAATAAACAAAGTAATGGCTGAAAATATATATAAAAGGTGAAACCCATTTTGAACCATATACATGTACAAATTGGAACAGATTAATTATGGTCCAAAGGCTTTACCAAAAAGCCAGGTGATGACCAACAGGCAAGACCCATGTTGCAGTCAGAGACTGCGGCAAGATGGAGGGGGGGGGGGGTGGCATTAAGACTGCCATCCTGCGTCCCCAGCCTCCCAAAACCAGGAAACATGGGATGGCAAAGGGAATAGTTGCAACCATTTACATTCTGAAACTGGCCCAGCTGTTCAAACTGCCCAAAGTCGGGCGATAGTTCAAATTCTGGACCAGAATTTGAACCATCCCCCAACTTGGGTTAGTACAATAGATAACAGCACAACAATCTTTATATGTGAATCTTTTTGAGCCAGCAATGTTTATAAGGCAGAAAGTCTGACTTCATGCATTTTTTACTTCACTAGTCAAGTTACACACACAATATGGATAAGGAGCATCAAGAAGTAACTAGGGAAGGAAAGGAAACAAGAGGCACCCTTTCCCTTCCAATGCTGTGCCCCTAGCCAGTGAGAGGATTGGAGCAATTGTACCAATCACATAATTGGTACAATTATGAATGCCATCACCACCACCATCAGCAGGTTCTCTGTGCTATGCCAAGGGGAGCAATGCCTGATTCAGCAGGTGACTGAAGTTCTCCACACACTTAGCATTGCCAGATGTGAATGTTTCAAGCAACAGTTCACCAGCTCAAAATGACAAATGGGAAGACATTAAGCAATTGCTGCACATCTGTTTCATCCCAAATTTCCCTAGTAAGAAAGCCCTATGTTCCCCATATGTATAATCATAGTTGGACGAGGCCACAAGTGCCATCCAGTCCAGTCTCTTGCCCTGCAGGAAAACACAATCAAACTACTCCCGACAGATGGCCATCCAGACTCTGTTTTAAAAGATTTAAAGAAGGAACCTCCATCACACTTCCTTTGTATTGTGTTTCCTTAGTAAAGAAGGAAAGAAAGACTCTCTAGGCAAAGAGACAATTTATCTACCTGTATTGGTGGTCTAGAATGGTCTCCCACTGCACACTCCCAGGATGATTCACTCAACACATCAACAAGACAATGCTTTCTGGTAAGTCACAATGCTAAAATTATCAACAGCCCCCAACTTTACCTTTCTACAACAAAGGTTTTCAACTGGCAACATATCAGACCAGGCTTAAGTCCAGAACCCTGGCTGAGATGTCTGCCTGTGACCTCTGCTCCATGTTTCTGCAGACATAAGCTGTTAATATTTATCTATTCAGACAGAAGCTAAGGCAGGTGGATCTGACAGAGGATGAGGCATGTGTACTAGATTTCAGAACCATAACCAAGCAGTTATTTTCCAAGTAATTTGGACTAGTCAGGTAGGGAAGGATAAATGGGGGTGGGATTCAATAGATTTTTTAAATGTTGCGCAGAAAAAAAAACAACCACAAGGGAGTCAGCACCTGTAGCAAAGAAACTTATAAGTCAGCACCTGTAGCCTCCTAAGTGAGTAATTTGGGAATTGCAAAGTGTACACCGCAGCCACTTGCTCTAGCTAAGCCTTGAGCTGAAATTTTCTCAAAAATGGGGTTTGTCTTGCATTTTGTGCTTCTGCTTGTTCAAAATCATGTTCTGAAAATTCAGTTGCACTTAATTAAATATTTCAATATATTTACAGAAAGGGTATGTTTACTGCAGTAAGTGTTATGCTACCTTATGAGAAACTATTCAGAGAGGTTATCCAGTAATATTCCTAATCCACATCCAAAACCAGATATTAGCCATGAAGATTCCAGACCAATATTCCAGTTTATTGTTGTGCATTTCTTATAGAATCAGTCACATTGCTACCAGAATTGTTATCATGTAAAGTGAACTTTCAAAGTGACACTTTACCAAGAAGGCTACCAAAAGAAAAATTTCTATTTGCAGGTTTTTAAACTTAAATATGTGCTATGGCTAGATATCTTTTTTTCTTTCCTAGAAATGAAAATACTGTATATCTACGTTACACTCAAGGATTCTTAGAAGAGTACTCTTTTTGAGTAACTGAATTCCTAGTGTTGTCCTTTATTTTCAGTTGGGATTGCTTTGTTTCATTGAGCATTACAGACTTCTAAATGTATTTCTCATGACCAGCTCCTGAGTTGCACTGCACACTATCCAAGCCTCCTATCCCATTCAGCCAAGAAGTGTGAAATATTTCAGCAGATCATATCAGTGCTAGCTTAGGAACATTCCATAAACTCCCACAGCAAAGCGCCATTACCCTGGGCACAAAGCATGCCAATAATTATGTTGAGAGTGCATATTTATCTACAAATAGAATAGCTGTAGAATGCATGTAGAGATGCGCATACGCAAAAGTGAGTAAGCAAAGTGGTCAACACTGCATTGTTGCAACTCCATGGGTTTGGGTATATTTTCTCTGTTCTTGTGCACAATTGTTTCAAGGAATCAGCAGAGCGACATGACTCCACCATGCATTTAGATTCATGCCAAAGTTCTTATATTATGACAAGCCAGAGCTATAGTGAGAATGGTTGCTCTGATATCTCCTCACCATTTGAAGTACTGCTACTGGGTCATTCTTCAATGCATAACTCCTGTTAACCAGATAAAAAGATACACTTACTGCACTGTAGCAAGGAAGACAACATAGCCAAAGATTGTATCTAGCTAGGAAAATATGATGTCTGAGGAAACAAACTACTGCTGTCAACATTTTAGTCCCAGGTTGTCTAAGGACTTTATCACACAAGGTAAGTAAACTGGCATTCTAGCTGGATCACTACATTTAGTGATGGTCCCTGCAGAATGACATTAATATTTATCCTACAGCTTATTTGCTTTATCCTATCCCAGAATCCCCCATCCCTAATTATTAATGGATAAAATCTTCAAGAGCTCCCAATCCTGCAATATTCCTATCACTTTATCTTGGTTCATTGATTCCCCAACACTTCTGTGCCAGCATGCAGACAATAAAATTATGTCAGGATGGGATTCCCCTCTTCTTCCATGTTCATCCTCACTATTTCTAAAATGGATTTTTCCTTTTATGCTATACTAACTTAGGCAATGCCCAGGTTAGGTAATTTGTTACAATATTTATTAGAAAAGCCATTATTTGTTTGTTGTTTTTATTTTATAAATGATCCTATTAGAATAAGGATATGTGTAAACTACCACTCACATCATCCCAAGTCCACCCCCCACTCCACAGTGGTTTCTGGATGTGGATGAACTGCACCTCCCATTGTTCCAGGTTCATCTCCACCCCCAAACCCCACCAGTACTGAAAGTTGGTCATGATGGATATGTGTGCCAAGTTTGGTCCAAGTCCATCATCAGTGGGGTTCACAGCGGTCTCTGGATGTGGGTGAAATGCAACTCCCATCAACCAAGGTCAGTGCCCCCCACACACATATTTCCTGTTGGTCATGGGGATCTGTGTGCCAAGTTTGGTTCAAATTCGTTGTTGACATGAGTCACAGGGCTCTCTGGATGTTCTCCCTCAATGTGGGGTAAACTGCAATTCCCATAATCCAGGGTCAGTTCCCCCTCTCTGCGAGCTCACTGCAGTCAGGCGCAAATAATCACACAGAGGGCCTCTGGTCAGTCACTACTCCTTTACTACAAGAAACAAACATATCCAAAGTCGAAAGTGATTCTCTTCCACCAGCCCTCCGAACTTATAGGTTTCCCCCTCCTGTTCAAATCTTAGAATTGCACCTTTTTTTGTTGGGCGCCAAAATGTTGTGAGCCAGTATGTTCTCACACCAATCCAGTTGTTTAGTCTATGTCAGAATCCAGATCCCGCTGGCCTAAGCCAAGGTCGTGGGCATCAGTTACTGACACTCTCCACCTAGTATTTTCTGTTGGCCATGGTGGGTAGGTGTGCCTAGTTTGATCCATATCCATTGCTGGTGAGGTTCACAGTGCTCTCGGGAATTGGTGTGAACACCACCGATGCCATCTTGGAACATATGTACATACTTTCACACCCACACAAACACACATTTACATTTGCCTTTTTATTTTTAAATGCCAGAATTGCACAATTGCTCTAATAATAAAAATCAAAGAAATTAAGGGACAGCAGTAGAGCAGGAAAGCTGAGTTAAAACAGTTGCGGAAGTACGATCACAAGACTGCAATGGGCAAATTGGTACAATTGTACTGTTAGTGATGATCTCCCATAGACTGGAATCCTACTGTGGTAGTACATTCTGGATTATGTTGGTGGTTGTACTTATTTCTCCATGCTTGCATTAGGAAGGTATCCTATGCTCCCTTCACAAACTATTTCTTCCATTGAGCAACAAGTGGCTTAAAGGAAGGTAGGGTACATAAATGAAGCTCCATCCCTTCCATTCTGAGGAATATCTCAGAATGTCCACGAGGTGTTCATGTAAATACACCTGAGAAACATTATGATCCCCCAAGTACCTACTGACAGCATTCATAATTATTCCCCAATGCCATGTCTTGAAATTACCTACATGGACGTATAAGGAACAAAGTTCATAGAGAGCCTCAGACCTTCATCACAGAAACGAAGCAAGAAATAATTCTGTCTCCTGAAAAAACTGGGTTGCAACAAGGAGATGCCCAGAAGACTCAGAAACTCCTGCACAGACATGAAGCAAGAAATAATCCCTCTGTGGAACTCAGAAGTCTAAATACACATCATGATGTAAGAGAAAGTAAGGGCAAGCACAGGTCAATGGCTTGTGCAAGGTCACACAGAGCGTCACATCTAGGGGGTGGGAAACCCAGAAATTCTACTTTCCAAGTCCACTTTTCCAGCTCGTGTCCACTGTTGTTTGATCTCTGATTGGGAAGTGCTTGAGAACTACGCACAAGTATTGAACTGCAGAAAGGTATTTGTAATACATCCTCATTTCTTTTCAGGAAGTTGTTCACATATATAGATTCATACACTCTCTCACACACACACATAAAGATACAAATGCACATACACAAAAATACATGCATGCATTTATGCACATACCAACTGTTCATCTTTTTTCCTTCACTTTTCAGACAACAAATAGGACTGGGGTTTTTAATTTAAAAAAATCAGACAACAAAGAGAACTTTTCAAAGAATAAAATAGTTCCAAAAACTCTTGCATTATCATTATTAGTGTCCACTGTTTGATATTTTCTATTGTTTCCTTCTCTGTCTCTACTTGGATACTATCTCCCTTTTGTTCATTCTTTTTCATGGAGTGATCCAAGCCAATTTGGGACCACACAATTATTTCATAATCAGTGTTCAACAATGAAGACAGTCAAATTTGACTGTGTCTGTTGTCAACAAAAGCAAATGAAGCTATTTGAAAAACAGGGATGGGAGAATCATGGGGAGGTGAGGTGGTGTAATCCAGTAGAAGGATGCATGTGAGTTGTATGATAGACACTACCATTAAAGGTGATGGACTAGCTGCAATACAAGTCCTGTGGTGATGATTTCTAGATATATTTGAATATACAGAATGCCACCCAGGTACAAAGGCTTTGATTATATACACCTTGTCACCAGATGAAGATTTTTATACAAATTAACTACCCAACAGATAAGAAATGGGTTTCCCCCTTTTTTCAGCTTTTTTCAGGAAATGGTGCAAGATTAGTAGCTAAAAAGAGATGAGATCTTGGAACAATATCTGTAACTGGCCTTTGGACGACAAAAAGACATTTGTGACACAGCAAATTATTGTGCCATCAAGACTGGCTGATAGATTCTTTACCACAGTATTTGCTTTGTAACAACTGTCCTTCTCTGGCAGGGCAAATGGATGTTTCAAAATGTGATGATAATAGAAGTCTCTTCAATCCACTTGCCCAAAGAATCGATTGGTCAAGCAAAGGGATACTTCACTTGATTTCGAAAAGCAAGAAAGAGCTCAGAACTTAGGTAAGAAACGATCCACAATACTCTTTCCTTATCAGTGCACCCTGTCTGGCTTCCCTGCATCTCACACTGGACTCCTGCCAGGCACTGTGAAAGAGGCCTCATATGGGGAGCAGATCAATGGAAATCATCAAGGCTCTGACCCTGACCCTCCCCCTGGGAACCCATCGCCAATTGGCTGTTAACCTGGTAATAGGAGATACTAATCTTCCTCTGTCCGTTAAGCTGCTTCTCTTGCTCCACTTTGTAAACAGATATTTAAAAGATTCCTTTTCATACAAATTTGAAAAACCTCTTATGCTGGGATCAGGGCTTGGAAAAGTTGCTTTTGTGGAGCTACACTCTCAGAATCTCACCACAGCAGAGAGCATGCCTTTTCCTCCTCAAACTTAAATAAAATGGTCCCTTCCAGGATCTGTTACAAAATAAGGCAAATTTAAATAATTATGACTCCCCTCTAGTGTGTTCTGGGAACCAGGACTTCACGAAGCTATGGGGAATTGGTACCCCTTATTCGTCCTACATCCTTCACAATTGTCATGTTTGAATAGGGAAGTCATCATGGAACACTGAACTGCTTTGAGAAGATGTTATAGGCATGCCCCTGATACATTAAGGTTCAAATTTGTGGTGAAAATGGTAGCTACTTTGCAGAAGGGGACATAATTCCTTTGGTGGGACATGCTCCAATAGCCAAAGAAAAATATCCACTCTTTTGTTCATGAAAGTTAGATATTGATCAGTCCATTGTTAGGAGATTTTCTGGTTCCAAGAATGTGACCTGACTTGAACCGGGTGCAGGCTGGGATCACGAAAAAGCATTTCATGCTTTTTATATAGGAATATAGGGAAAAGGTAGGAATACATGTGGGGAATTATTGAGGAAATACATTCATCAGAGGGGGTTAGAGGTAATCTCATCTACCTACAACACCCCCCTTTAAAGTTTATTAGTCATAAGAATCATGAAGGTAAGTCCAAGGCTTGGACAGAGCGAAAAAGCTTCTTAAAAGTCCACGAGAAGTTGAAAAAAGTGTCCTGAAGTTCATAAAGTGGGTAAAAAGAGGCCATAATAGTTTATGGTGGATTTGAGAAAGTCTATGAAAAACTGCCAGTGAATCTAAGCATGATGATCCAGATATTGCAGCTGAAATTGGAGATTGAGGCGTCCGTCCACAAGATGGAGGAGAACTGCAGATCCTGCCTTGCCATTGAGCCCCAGGGTGGCTTTGCCTATTTCCCAGAGGGTCTACGGGATAACCACAATACGATTCCCAGGTCACCGGCTTCCAAGGATCCATGGAGCGGCGGCAGGAACGATTGATGCAGCAAGGAGCCTTCAATTGACAATCAGCTGTTTCTCTTTAAATTTTATTCTTGAAATAGAAGGAGGATATTCCCAAGGCGCAGGGGCCCAAATGCTAAAAAGCGAGATAGCAGTTAGGTTTAGAATTTGTGTAGGAAAAATATGACACCGAAATGGAAGCGATCTGTTGAATTGCGGATATGGGGGACCCAATGTGGTTTTCATATCCACTGTTTAGGAGAGCGCAGTTTCAGCCTCCCTGGGATGCTCAATGGGCATCCTGGGTGAGCCTGCAGTGTTCTGCAGCTCGGAAAAGGAAAGGTCAGTGCTTGAAGACAGTAAAGGACACAAAGTATCACTTGAGAGGAAAAAGGTTACAAGTTAAGATTTCTTTTATTGGGGGGATTTGTTACAATGTAAGGATTGGGGTGAGAAAGCAAGAGAAAAGCGAAGGTCTGCTGATGCTGCTGCTGGAGCCACACTCCCGCTTGCATTGGCCCAACGGGGCACCTAGGAATTGTGGAACTCCCTGCTGCTGTTCAGAGCAGTCTGAATGCAGGGGGTTCTGGACTCGACCTCAATTGGACAAGAAAAATAAAGGTCACTGCTCAACAACTGTTAAAATCTTCATTAATTGTGGTCCCAGAAAAGCTAACAAGGGCTCTCCAGTGGTAATTTAAATAAGATTATACATGGAGTCACAAATGAAACAATACATTCTACACTGGCAAATACAGACTAGCAGTCCAATGATGGTATAAACACCCTCACATTCGGCAGGCATGAAGTGAAATCTTAATAGTGAAAGACAATGTTTTCTGTAGTAGTCTGTAACAAATTCCTTTTTTTTTTTGAAATACTTTTTATTAAGAATTTCCATTTTATAAAACATACAAGATCACAATAGGAAAAGGGGAAAGGGAAAGGGAAAAAGGAGTATTTTGACTTCCATTCTAGTTCCACACTGTTAGATATATTCTTCAATTTCATTTTAAACACAGAACATCCCCAGTGCTCTTATTCTTACTAATAAATATCTGACAGTGGTATATTACTAATTTAGTATTCTCTAGATATTCATTAATCACAATCCGATCTGTCCTCATAATACCTTTACCATATTTCTATCACAACCCATATTTTAATTCATACATTTCTTTTTTTTCTTTTTTAACTCCGTAATTCTCTCTATTATTTCTACTTTTCCTTTTCTCTTTTTCTTTTTTTGAATAGGAGATTCTTATGGCGCAACTTCACAAATACAATCCTAGCTTCTGATATGGGGGGCACAAAGGTTACTCTATATTATCATTCTATATATTTTAATTGCCAATCATCACAAGGTTACAGCTCTCATTCATTGTTTAATCTTCTATCTCAGATTCAGATATTCTCCTCATCCTCTCCTTCCTTTTCTTTCCCCTCTGGTGGGCTCTCGAGGGCAGCTTCCGAGACAACCGCCTCTCAGGATTTGGGAAGTGTTGACAAATTCCTGTCCTCACAGTTTTTATTCTTCTTAAGCTCAGCCCTAAAGATGAGTTATTAGACATAAGGGTAAATCTAGAGGACAGTGTTATTACTTGGTAAACCGAACAGATCTGTGGATAGTATGGGCAAATAAATGGGTGCAATGCCTAGTACGGAATACACACTTGAATTCATTTCCACAATTCATTTTATGCAATGTTGCAAAAGACCTCTTGCTCTTAGTTTTATTAGTTAACTAGCTGAGGAGACGGCGGTGCCCGGGTTATTTGAGGAAGGCATTGCGTGCCAAGGTTGGTTCCTATTAGATGTGTATGTGGCTTGCAGTGGTCTCAGGAAGTTAGTGAAGCTACTGCAAGTCCCATTGGCCATGGTCCATCCCCCTCCCAACAGCACCAGGATGTAGAGTGGGTCATGGGGGCTCTTAGTGCCACGTTTGGTGTTGATCATTCATTGGATGAGGGTCGCAGTAGTCTCAGAAGGTGAGTGAAGGTACTTCAAGTCCCGTCATCCATGGTCCATCCCCCTCCAAACAGCACCAGGATGTAGAGTGGGTCATGAGGGCTTTGTGTGCCAAGTTGGTCTTGATTAGTCATTGAATGAGGGTCGCAGCAGTCTTGGGAAGTGAGTGGAGGTACTTCAAGTCCCATCATTCATGGTCCATCCTCCTCAATACTGCACCAGAATGTAGAATGAGTCATGGGGGCTCTGTGTGCCAAGTTTGGTCTTGATCAGTGTTTGGATGAGGTTGGCAATGGTCTGGTGAAATGAGTGGAGGTACTTCAAGTCCCATCATCCGTGGTCCGCCCTCCGAACTGCATCAGGACATCCATTGGGTCATGGGAGCTTTTTGTGCCTAGTGTGGTCATGATTATGCACTGGATGAGGGTTGCAGCGGGCTTGGGAAGTGAATGGAGGTACTTGAAATCCCATCCTTCATGGTCCATCCTCCTCTAAACTGCAGTAGGATGGAGTGTGGGTCATGGGGGTACTGTGTGCCAAGTTTGGTCTTGTGGTTCAGGGCCGCCTTGGTCTGTGGGGAATGAAGAGTTTGAAAGTACTACAAATCTCATAACCTGTGATGGTACTTCAAGTCCCATCATCCATGGTCCTCCCTACTCTAAACTGCAGTAGAATGAATCATGGGTAATAGGGGCTCAGTGTGCCAAGGTTGGTTACTGTTAATTCAGGCCATACACAATGTTCCATTAACTGAGGCCTAGTCAGGGAAATCAAGTTAATGAAGCCATACTATAAATTTTGGGCCTGGTTTGTGATTTGTAGGGGCTACAGTGTTTTCTGGGAAGTTAATTGGGGGAAGGTAGTGCAAATCCCATCATTCGTGGCCCATCCTGTCCTAAACTCTCTTTTGGGGCCTGTAATGTTCTGGCCTGCTCTGCTGGTAATTGGTAACTTTAAAAGGCCAAATGGCAGGCAGCCGTTTTCTAAAAGCGGAGGGGGAGGAGAAAACAGGAATCCATTTTGTTTTCACAGAGCCAAGTGGGGAGGGAATGTTGATGGTGCATTTTTTCCCCTCAGTGGGAAGAAATCCTGTTGTTTGAATGTAGAGGCCTGGATTCTGGGATGCTGGCTAATAGCATTTTGGAGTGGCGAGGCTGGCCAATCAAAGGACTTTATGCAAATAGCTGCCACATTTTTCCCCTCAGTGGGAAGAAATCCTGTTGTTTGAAGGTAGAGGCCTGGATTCTGGGATGCTGGCTAATAGAATTTTGGAGTGGCAAGGCTGGCCAATCAAAGGATTTTATGCAAATAGCTGCCACATATCCGCCCTCCGCACACATACATACATACAAACATTCCGCTTTATTAAGGTATACAGATTTTAAGAGTTATTCATTATTTCTGGCTGAATTGTTTGTAATTATAATGTAAATTACAGATAAGAGTCCAATGTTTGTATATTTAGCATACTCTGATTTTTTTCCTTTTCATTCCATTGTCATCTACAAAGATCATGCTTGAGAACTGTGCAATTGAATTGCAAAAAAAAGTAATGTTTTAGGTAAGTTTACAATTTTGTGTTGGGATGCAGTCATGGGCATCTTGTGCTCCAGGTTGGAAAGCCTGCTCAGAGGAACACACAGTCAGGAAGAAGGTGCCTTTCAAAACATCCCTGCCCCCTCCTGTTTAAAGTAGAAGATGTTGTTTGGTATCATAATATGTGCTGTAGACTTTCAATTTCGGGAAACCTCAACACAGGAGATTATTGGCAAGATATTTTCAGAGGTTTGCCATTGGCTTCTTCTTCATCTGAAAATGCATAATTTGGTTTGTTTAGCCTCCTTTTTGCTCTCTTCCTGCCAGGAGGCAAAACCCCCTTTAATTGAGGTTGACACTTAATTGAAGGCTATTTTAATGGGAAGTGCTTTGTTTGTTGATACGTTATGTCCACTTTCATTTGTTTACTGCCTTTATCTGAAATTCTAAAAATCTGAAATACTCCAGAATTGCCCAGATGTAACTGAGAGAGTGGATCTCCTTTCTGATGTTTCAATGTACAGTACAGAAACTTTGTTTGATGCACAAATAATTTAAATATTGTATAAAATTACCTTTAGGCTATGTGCATAAGGTATTTATGAAACATACCTAAATTTCATATTTAGATTTGGTTTTTTTTAAAAAATTGTTTTAATGTGTACATATTTATACTTTTTCATATTTAGATTTGTGTCCCATCTCCAAGATATCTCATTCTTTACACATATCATGTACACATATGGAAATATAGATATCATAAAGGCTGAAAAGATCCAAAATCCCAAACTCTCCTGGTCCCAAGCATTGTACAAATTAGATCAAAAGAGGAAGATAATCTTCTCATCCAAAAGGGAGAGTTGAGCTCCTGCTAAACTGGTAACTTGGTGTGTATTCTGCCAAGTGCTGGACTTCTAGATTTGGATGCATGGGCTAGTTTATTGCTGAGAACCTGTGAACCAGCAATCAACTGTAGAAATGAGTTTGTGTTTCAAGTCCTTGCCGAGGTTTTCCTGGAGAGTGAAAATGTGGTAGAAAAGACTTAGACAAGACCTAGTTTTGTGGACACTCCAAACAGGGAATGATGGATAGGGCATGTGACAAGAGCTTCCAGGTGATATGTAATGTTAAATATGGATCGGATTAGAAGGCTGACTTTAAAAACAAAATATTCCTGGAACAGTGTGACCTTAGGTGCTATTTATATACTCATTGACAGATAGTCCATGGAAAGCTGGTTGGAAGGACTGTAAATTCAGGAAACAAAAACAGCACAGGAATTCAATAGACAGCTTTGAACTCATACAGTGTTGAACTGTGGTCCCTTGTCCAGGTTAGTTAGGAGCAGAAATCATTGTGATTTGAAAGCTAGAAGGCAGAAACCATGCCCTATGGGGATGTTTAGCCTGCAGAAGCTTGGGGTGTTTCGCCTGCAGAAGAGAAGATTGAGAGAAGAGATGTTTAAATATTTGAAAGGCTGTCATAAGGAAGTGGGCGTGGCTTGGTTTCTGCTGCTCTGGAGACTAGGACTTGGAGTAATGGGTTCAAATTACAAGAATGGAGATTCCTAACAGCTGATAAACTGGCCTGGATTTCTCGAAATTGTAGGCCAAAACACCTGGGAACTGACAGGTCGAGAACCACTGATCTAGACACTATACTCCTTCTGATGCAGCCCAAAATCACATTGGCTTTGTAGCTGCTGCATGACATTGTTGGTTCATGTTCACCTTTTTGTCTAATAAGACTCCAAGATTTTTTTCACATGTCGAGCCAGATCCACATGTCACACATCCTGTATTTATGCATTTCATTTTTTCTGCCTAAGTATAGTACCTTACATTCTTGTTGAAATTCATTTTGCTAGTTTTGGCTCACCTCTCTAATCTGCTCAGGTTGTTACTGTCTTCTGGAGCATTAGCTATCCCTCCCAATTTGGTGTCATCAGCAAACTTGATAAACATGCCCTCTAAACCTTCATCTAAGTCATTAAAAATATGTTGAACAATACTGGGCCCAAGATTGAACCCTGTGGCACTTCACTAGTTGCTTCTTTCCAGTATGAAGAACATCCTTTGGGTTCGATCACTGAACCAATTATACAGATCCACTTAGTAATAGCATTGTGTAGCCCACATTTGACTAACCCCTGTCAAAGGCTTTACTGAAATCTCAATATGCTACATCCACATCATTCCCTGCATCTACCAAGCTTGTAACTCTATGAAAAAGAGATTAGTCTGGCATTACTTGTTTTTGAGAATTCCATGCTGACTTTTAATGAATTCTTTTGTAAGTGATTACGGACTGTTTTCTGCCTTCTTAATGATGAGCTCCAATATTTTTCCTGGTATTGATGTCAGGCTGACTGGGCGGTAATGGTTTGGGACCTTTTTTCTCTTCTTGAAGATAGGGAGAACATTTGCCCAACTCCAGTCAGCTGAAACTTCTGTTCTCCACAAATTATCAAAGATTGATTCCTATATGCATCCTTTCTTTTCTGAATGTTGTTAAAACATCAAAGCTCCCTTTGTTTCAGTACTACAGCAACTGGCTGACTGTTTCTGTGGAAATGTTCCAGGACAAGATTGTTTTGAGAGTGGACACATATAACTTGTAACACTAATCTTGTAGCTTTGTTTTCACTCGACACACAGCCTCTGATTGTCAGATTTTCTTTGCAGAAGAGCTGGAATGCCACCTGCTGGTTGGAGAGATTCTTCCTTGGTCCATACAGGCAGCTGTATCTAAATTGTAACTTTGAAGACATCGTTGTTGTGTACTTTCAAGTTGGTGACCGCCTAAAATGTAACTATCACAGGGGTTTCTTGGTGACATTTGTTGAGTGTCTTTCTCTGGTACCCAGTTTGAAACTGGTTTAATGCTTATCCCTTTGCCTTAAGGAATTCTAGGAACTTGAGCTAGGGGTCTGTAAGATGATTCCCTGCATCTGCAACAGGCTACAATTCCCGGGATCCTCTAAGGGAAGCAATGACAGATGTTTCTCTAGAGGTAGCATTGTAGTGCTGTTGTTGCCTCCTCGTTTATCTTTTTGATTAGCCATGGTCTTCATTCAAGCCAACTTGGGAACTATATCTCTTCAAACAGCATCTGGGAAAAATTAAAACTAATGACCAGCTGTGCAAACATCTTGGCTCCAATATAAATGTGTGCATATCTGGTTTGACTGATGATACTCATGACGTGTAACGTACGCCTTACTCATTTCAAAGCTGAAAGTAGTTCAAAAATCCAAGTCATTTTAACATGAAGTGTGTGCGGTTTGGGGGGGGTGTACAACTTACTGTAGTGCCTTCCAACTAAATATTAAAAATCTCCCATGTTTCACAAATTTAGACTCATTCTGACTAATGTCTAACACTTAGTCATGCTGCACTATTTTATGTTATGGATAAAATAGTGGATGCATTTGGATGCTCTTTTCCATTTCTGCATCCATTAAAAATGTTTGATTTCTTAGTGTCTGTTCTACCCCCATGCATGTTGCTTGTCTGGCTTTATAGGGAACAGATCAGAAAATATACAGACGAAAAGTAAACAAGAATTTAATAACTAACAAGAGGTTCAAACCCTCTCTTCTCTGGGGTCTCAGTAACAAAGTCCTTGAAGGAGAAGCAAAGTCCTAGCCAAACTGAGGCTTTTATCTACTTATCTTCTGAGTCCCTTTGGGGAAAGAGGATAGGTTATAAATATATTATTATTATTATTATATTGTCTCTTTTCTTGTTGTCCATCTGACTCTAAAATAACTCTGCTGTTTGACTTGAAATGACTCGCACTTTGATGTGCTATTTGTGATCCTGTCCAGTCTTCTTCTCTTTTCACCTTCCAACTGCTAAAATGGTCAGTTCATAAAGGAACGAAGGGGGTCTAGTATAAGACCCAGCCCTTGGAAGGACTCTTAAAGCATCAGGGAAGGGGTGGTTTAAAGGAAAGGGGCTATCTTGTATATTGCCCTCCCAAAACAACTGTACATAAAATACTCATAAGTAACAAGGGAACTCAAATAGGATGAAACAGTCAAGGTCTTTGTGGAGGCACAACAGTGTCCCTTTTTATTTTGAAATGTTTAAACATATTTTCAAAGAATTATTGTACAGTTGCCCCTCGATGTATGTAGCTTTGATTTTATGGATTTGATTATTTGAGGATTTGGTCTCGCTAGGAATTTCTAAGTTCTCCTTTGTGACTTTATGATCAATGTCCTTGCCCCTAACTTCTGCAACAGTGGAGGGCCTACTGCACCTATAATCTGTAATGTTATTATTTTTGTGCTGAATGAGATCATACTCACACAGGCACAATGAGAGAGTCTTCTGACATCTTAAACCAAACAAGAAGAGAAAGACATTGTGGATGTTGCAGAGCTGAGATCTTAATTGCCATGCTTGGAAATAGGCCAGATATTAATTTTTTGTTGTTATTTTAATTAACAGTTATTTAAATTAATTTATTGATTAATAATTCATTTTACCAGTCTGATTCACAACCACTGATTTGTATCAAATACAGTGGTCCCCCGCTCCTTCATGGTCCGCTTACCACAGACTTGCTGTTTCGTGGGGGTTTTTTAAATTAAAGAATTTTACCCTCCTTATCATCTTCTTCTTCCTCCTCTTCACCACCTGGGGCCTCTTGCTGTTGCTTGGGCCCCATACAGCATTGCAGCAAGAGGCCCCGATAGCAAAGAGGATGAGGAAGAAAAGGAAGGCGAGGGGAAAGGAAGAGAAGAGCCACCCCCTCACGCTCCTTATCATCTTCTTCCTCCTCTTTGCCACTTGGGCCCCATGTGGCGTTGTGGCAAGAGGCTCAGGCAGTGAAGAGGAAGAGGAAGATGGTAAGGAGAGCGAGGGCAGAAGAAGAGCCACCTCCTCACTCTCCTTACCATCTTCTTCTTCCTCTTCACTGCCTGGAGCCTCTTGCTGCTGCTTGGACCCCCTGTGGTGTCACAGCAAGAGGATCAAGCAACAAAGAGAAGGAGGAAGAAGATGGTAAGGGGGGGGGAAGGTGAGGGTGGGTCCCTACATCACAGAATTTCACTTACCGTGGGTGGTCCAGGAACGTAACATCTGCGATAAGTGAGGGACGACTGTAGATTCATTTGAGATTGGTGTGTGGGGAACAGGCAATAATGTTCATTGGTGCTGAATCAGAAGCCACTCACAGTCATAAATGCACTGGAAAATGTTGTTGTTGTTTTTAAAACATCCTCATGATAGAAACTGAGTTGAGAAAAGAATGAAGAAATCCCAAAAATTTAAAACATCATCTGGAGCTTGGAGAAAGATATATATATATATATATATATATATATATATATATTCACTCTTATATTCCGCTCCTCCCTGCAGGCTCGGGGCGGATCACAACATACAGTAAAAACATGCTGTGTGTAACAAGTACATCAGTAAAAACCTCCAGCTGCCCATATTTTTGGTCAGACTGGATGAATCTTTGTTCATTTACATTTCTTTCTTACTTCATTTACATTTCTTTCTTACGAGTACTATTCCGAGACATGACCACCATGTTAGTGTATTTTAGCATAAGAAGATGTACAAGAATCCTGTAGAACTTCTTTGAGAATGATTGAGAAACAGACATTTCTGCCATAATCTTTTATGGAATCTGATTGCATCTAACAAAGCAAGCCAGACTCCATGAAAACTTATACAGACAACTCTGTTTCTCAATTAACTTCAGATATGTTACAGAGTTCTGTCATATCTTCCTTAGTTTGCCTATACTGTAATTGGTTTTGTCAAAAATGTTATAATTATTCCAGTTCATATATCAGTCAAATAGATATGACCCAAATTAACACAGAAACACTATTAGATGATAGCACAAATGTTCCCATAAGTTACCAAGAAGGAAGGATCTTGTAAGTCAGTGGTTCTCAATCTGTGGGTTCCCAGATGTTTTGGCCTTCAACTCCCAGAAATCCTAACAGCTGGTAAACTAGTTGGGATTTCTGGGGGTTGTAGGCCAAAACACTTGGAGACCCACAAGTTGAGAATTACTGCCATAAGTCTTCCTACACAGTACAAAATTTATTGCATGAGATTTGGCTACGGCCTTTAATTCTCAACTTGGAAATATTTGCATAAAGTCCCAAGCAGAGTAAAATCAAGCCCTCTTGATTCCAGTGTATTTCAATGTATTTTATTTCCAAACAGGGTGGAGTTGGGCTCAACCCTAAAAATCCTCACATTTATCCTGCTCATACGCCTACCCCATCATTGTTGCCTATAACAAAGCTCTTCAATTAGATGGGCCATTTAAGGAGCATCCCTCGTATCTTTTCTTAATAGAGCACCATCATTAAAGCAAATCAAATCTTGACTGAAGACTTTCAGATGTGTATTTACAAAACATCTTCCAAAAAGAATAAACCAAGTGTAATTCAATGTACTTCCACCAAGAAGTAAGATAATTCATTTATCTTCCCTCTGATGGTGGCAAATGGATAAACATGGTGCCTTTGCTTTTGTTCTGGCTTTCTGCTTTGGTAACATTAATTGGCACTTTGAACTCATCATTTATGACTCGTGCCATGCCTATCACTATACTAGGCACCAACTTAAAGTTAAAAGAAATATTGCCTGATCTAGAGGCTGAACATTTAACAAATGTGTAATCTAATAAAACAGAAAATCTGTTTTAAGGCAAAGGAAGTGTGTGAAGAAGGAAATTAAACCCAAAAGGTTGGAAATAATAATAATAATAATAACTGTTTATTTATATTCCGCTCTTCTCACCCCAAAGGGGACTCAGTGCGGATTACATTACACATACGACAGACAGTCCCTGTCGGAAGACATACAAATGACAGTACACAGTACAATTTTAGAAGATTCCTTCTTCCTGGCTGCCTCGTAGGGTGTGCGTCTCTGGATGTGAATTGCTCCATTACGTCATTGTTGTTATGTCATTGCGTCGTTACGTCACAAGGGGGTGCTGTTGTTCCATCCTCATGACGGAGCTTCTGTTCCGCATTCCACCTTCCGGACAACCAAATTTCAGGCATTGTAAAGTCCCTCTGTAAAAATCTGGAACAGAATCCTAAAAATAAATAGATAAATGAATATATAGCTTGCCCAGAGTTCCATATAAAGTCAATGTGACCTTGGATGGCAGCAACAGTAACAATAGCCCTTTAAAAATGGGAGAGTTTTAGACTTTTTCCATTGAGAATCAGATACATTAGATATATTGTACCAACAAAATATGTGCTGAACAGAAAACCTTCTTCCTGAGCATCTCAGTTTTTCCCCTCTTATTTCCTTTAGAGATAACACATTAAGATAGTTGTTAGATGGGCTGTGAGAACAAGTAATAGAGAAACAGTGGTCCTAACTGATATAAGTGAGGCGAGGCTCCAGGGTTTAGTGACTTTAAAGGACCTGAACTCAATTGCCCTTAAGTGTTTCAACACTTTGGATAGCTTTTTCAAGGTTCAGACTACCCCAAGGAAAGCTTTCACAGCACTACAGTGTCAAAAAGCAACCGTGTGTATTGAAATCAATGCCCTAACAGCGAAAATAGAGAGACTGCTGTGCCCACCATTTGACCTTTCAGTCACTTCAGAACATAAGATGGGTTCTTCAGGCTCCTACCAAGTGTCTATCTGACCAAGCACTCTGGTCATACCTGTGGACAGACAAGTTATCCTCTGAGCATATTTTAGGGAACTAAGAGTAAGGAATTATGTGAGGAAGATAAGGTGCAAAGTAAAAAATAAACTAAAGATTATTTAATAATAGAGCCCACTTTTGTTTCTGAAATATGAATGTGATAGGGAAAGACAGACTAGTCAAACTTGTCTCTTTCTTTTTACTTTTATTTCTTAAATTTCCCTCAAGCTTGTAAAAGGGCAATTGTCATTTTATAAAAATTTAATAAGTGATTTTTAAGCTGATGATTAATCAGCTAAACAATGTTAATCTCTTAAAAGGATAGTGGTTTGGTCTACAGCAGGATGATTGACAATATTTCCCTATTGTCAAAAGGACTTCTGGGTGTTGAATTGCTTTCATGAAAAGTACAACTCTTGTGTTAATCACAAAATGAATCTGCAATGGGTGATCCTGTTGAACTAGAATGAAAAATACTATCTTTTGTTTATTAGTCAGTACAGTGGACTGAATGCCAGATGTTCAACCTAATAATGCTTCTTATTCTATTCCCTTTACTTTTTCCTATAGAACAGTGGAGGGCAGAAGGTGAGATATCTGATTCAGCTAGTAGTTGTCTGGATAGATGGTAAATGAGAAATCAGCAAGTATTGCTGGTTCCCAACTGTTTAACAATGGCAACAGGAAAATTCCCTGTGCTCTAAAACTGACTGAGGAAAGGAAGAAAGCTGAATCTACCCAGGATTGAATTCTTGTTTGAATGCATAATAATAAGCCATAATAAGAAGATAGACAACCCTAAGGGTGGCAACTTGGACAGCAGAGATATCATAATTCACTGACTGATCCTCAATGATGAGATGACAGAGATGTCATCTCCAATCTCTCTTCCATTCTTTCCAAACTAATTAACAAAATGTGGTAAGGCCCCTTGAGAGTGTTTGCAGAGTCACTGGAGAGCAGACCATCTGGATTAGAAGAGATTTTACTAATTTATTTCCTCAATGACCTAGCTTCTTTATTTGTCATTTCTTTAATTAAGTGACTTGAAGTCCTGTCAGAGCTGCGAAAGTGCTTGTCTGGCAGCTGCAAAACAGGTATATTTCCTGGACAACAACCTTGTAGAGTTTTGTCATAATGGAGAAAAGCTTTTCAGAGAATACTACATGCCCACATACGTCTTTTGCTATTGTTGTCTGACATGTTGAAAGACTCCTATTACGTTTAATTCTAGCTCTTGAATGCCTCATCTTCATTAAAATCAACAGTAATGAAAAACACAGGAGCTAAGAAAAATGAAGGTTGAACACATGAGCCTTCTTTAGCCAAACAATTTTTTTCTTAATGCTACATCTTGATATTTCTGAAACAACTCAGTCCTATGCATATTTAATTTAAAAATCTCACCACCAATATAATGAAGACTTACTTCCAGAAAAAAGCACATTGTTGCAGATTAATTCATTTTGTAATTATAGTACTTTCACTAGCATTTTTCAGTTGAAATGTGATATGTAATTGCATGGAAGTATGTCCCACTTAGCTCAAAGGGATTTACTTCTGAGAAGACACGTATAGCATCATGTGCAACAGGAAATAAATGAAAAGCATAGCTGTCCTCTGTTTACATGGAATACATGTGTTTAGGGTTCTTCTATCATTGACAAATCCATTTTCATACTATTTTAAATAAACTTGTGTAGATACCTTCTGGGACATCATGATTTAGAGCTACAACTCTGGAGACAATGGTTCAATTCCCTGGAACTCCCCTGGGTGACCTTGGGCAAGTCACACTCTCATGGTTGAAGGCAAACATCCCTTAACATAACAATCATTACTTGTCGAAGAAATTCCACTCTCTTTCTCACACATACACACAGCATACTGCAGGCAGGAGTCTTGGGATAGTGGGACTGGGCTTGGAAATATCATAGCATTTAAAGAATAGTTTCAGCAAAGTGCTAAGAAAATGTAAGTGATGTGATAGAACCATTGAATCCTACTTCATGCATAGTTTTCGTGTATGGATTTTATTACAGTATAAATTCAACTAAACCATGGTAAGGACATGCTTGGCATCAACCCCACACAAAACACAAACAGCACTGAAACAGTAAGTGTATTAAGCTATCATTGACAAAAGCACAGCTGGAGAAAGCAGAACCTTGAAAATATATAACAAGTAGACATGCTGGCCACATGACCTTGGAGGCCTCTACGGTCAATGCTAGCTCTTCAGCTTAGAAACGTTAGCTCTGCAGTCCAGCTTCCATTCTGGACATGGGACCGAGACTGTGCTGGCCAGTTTCAATTCAATTGTAGACCATGTTTTCTTATAAACCATGTGGTTTGATAGGTGTATTTTTTATAAACCATGGCAAAAAAAACTTGCTGGGAAGTTAGAAATGCATAGCCACCATCACAGTGAATTCCAGCCCAATTTCCCCAATTCTCACCTACTGGAAAGCAGCTACTGAAATTGAAAGAGGTCTGTCTCACTGTGTCTTTGAAATGGATGTTCCCAGCCTGCTTCCCATTAGTGATTCCCATTATGGCAGGCAGAAGTGAGATCCCTCTTACAGGAGAGGTAGGTGGGAATGTCAATTTGCTTCTTGAATAACAGGGAAAGAGACATCCACTGATTGCTAGGAGCTGTGTAGGAATTATGAATACCAAACACTTACAAATGCATATTTTAGGGGTTTTTTACTGCCACAATATAATTTCAGCCTATCTACTTAATATGGAGAGACCACATACAGCAGACAGTTTTAGTAGCACTTGATATCTCTGGAGTCCCTCGACTACTCTGTCACTGGAAGGGTACAAGAAAAAAGGTGATGTGCTTCTGTCTTTAAATAGGTTGCACCCCTCTCTGACACTATTTAAATACTTCTTTTTCAAAACCACAAATGCACTTCCACTCAACGAAGGCAGCAAAAGACTTTAACCCCCAGACTTCATCATTTATTGATTGTAATTGCCTACCCCTGGTTTAAAGGGTTGCAAGTATTAGCAGCACATAATAATGCTGGTTAGCTTTTTATATTTGTCCTGAGAAATAAAGCAGAGTTGCAACAGCATAAAGGTGGTCACAGGGTGGCACCAGAAGGCTTTGCAATATAGTTATGCTTGGAATTCGAAAGCGGGTTGACCATGAATTGCTAGTTCTGCCTTCACAGGCAGTTATGATTGACACTTTGTAAATAATGTCTAGGAAAATATTTCTGATGGCAGATTTTAACTATATATTTCTCATTCTTTCCTCTGTTAATGTAACTGCACATTTGGTTACAGAACTTTTGGCACTACAAATAAAATTGGACTTTCACAGTGTTAAGTGTCTTATGTATATCAAGTGAATGTGTGCCTTCAATTTATCTTCAAAGTAACCCCATGAATTTTATAAGCTTTCATAGGCAAACAATACTCAGAATTGGATTGACAAATTTTATCTGCAATATAGTCTACATCATCTGGTATTTGTTGACCGTCTCTCATTCAAATAATAGACTGAGTTGGCCCTGCTTAGCTTCCTAAATCAGACAAGATCTTGGATTATATTTGGTGATGGTTACATTCAGCATTTATTCATTGCATTTTAATAATTCAGTGTGTTTCACATTATTGTTGTTGAATGCCAACTTGGTGGCATTTGACCTATGGCAACCCTATCAGAATGAAATACTCTCCTCAGTCTTGTTCAGGTCTATTAAACTCAGGCTTCTTGGTTTGAGTTCTATCTGCCCATAATGTGATCTTCCTCTTTCTTACTGTCTTTCGATTTACCAGGTGTTATCAACTGTTCTAAAAAGTCATGATCTCTCATGACATGGCCAAAATATGATACTCTCAGGCTTATAGGAAGGATTCAGGCTTCTGTTACCCTAGGACCCATTCATTTTGGCAGTCTTGTTTCACAGACTTTACCCCATCAATACAGAATCACTATAAGACCGTGATTTTATTTTCATTTTGCAAATAAAATCAGAGTTGGAAGAGACCACAACAGCATCCAGTCCAACCCTGTACCATCCTGGAATGGACCATCAAATCACTTGACAATGGACTATCTAGCCTGTTTAAAAAAGCCCAAAGGAGATTCAACTCAACTTCAAAAGACACTTTTCCTTTTTGAATATTGTTTCCTGTTTCCCTGTATAGGCTTTATTTCAAAGCCTTGTAGTCCAATATGGGGCATATTTTTCTTATGTAAATACACAGACATATCTCAGGATTCCCACTCTGGTTTCGCACATTCCATTTCCATCCACCTTTTCCTGTTCTACTATCTCTAGTTCTGTGTGTCAGCATGGAAACAATGCTATAAATCCAGTTTAAGATAACATTCAGTAGATCCATTGAATCAACAATAACTTAGTAAGTCAGCACTTATAAATCAGTTAATCCAATGGGTCATCTGTGGTTGGAACTAATGGGCGTGGCTGACTTACCAGCCACGACGGGTTGCGGAGCAGCATTGCCCTCCTGCCATCTTGTTGCCCGGGGGAGCTTCTTCCTCCCAGAAGCCCCCCGGATGGCAGGAAGGTCTCCTGCCATACAGGCCAGCCGGCCAATGAGGGGACTGGCTTCGCCCAGCCCCCTCCCTGTTTCCCGCTGGCTCAGATTTCCGCCCGGGCAGGTATCTTGTGCTGCCCGGGACTGCCTGGCCTCATTCGGAGGCAGGCTGTTTTTGCCGCCCACCCTCCCTACTCATTGCATTGTTGGTTTTGCTCTGTTTGTGTATCTGTTCTTTATTGTACCATGTTTAGGACATTATATTGTGTTATGTTATTGTCGCAGCTCCGTGTTCGGCGTGTGGCGTGTGGCTTGGCCCCTGGATCAGGTTGGCTTATCACCCCTTGGTTGTTAGGGGGGATAACGCCCAGGCCCACTGGGGTGCTGAGTTTCCGTGGACAGGCATTGGCCGCTCGCACCCCTGGCTTGCTATCACCTCAAGGCATTTGTGGGGGCCGTCTACCATGATCCAGGACCCAAGCATGGCCGCCAACCCCTTCGTTCCTGCTTTCAATAAACGAGTTGTGGCCAATTTTATCCAACCACTTATCCAACCAATGTGTCTGCATGTTTCTTGGCGCGAGGTGTGTCATGCTTGCACACGCAACAAGTGGATTTGGACTGAAATGTTTACATTTAACTTACTTCTTTTCTGGCATGTAGCTCAGTAATACAATCAAGAATGTTGTGGATTAGGGCTTCCAAAGTCTCCAGTTAGAAGGCAGTATGAAAAGTCTTTGAGAGCTATCATCTGTCAGTGTGACTAACTTCTGCAGGACTTGAGACAATTTCCTGGCCAGGACACTCTAGAGGTCATATAGATTGCCCAAAATAGCAAACAACAGAAAACAAAAACAGAAATAAATGGAAGTCCACATTTAGTGGGGATGAACTGGTATTTTTCAATGCTTGTTCTGCCAATCAAGATGCAAATAGCCATTTCTGGGGAATTCAGGAAAGGCCATTTATCCAGGAAAAGTGGATGAAAAGCCTAACGGTTGTGAAAAGATCCACAGGTTAATATGACAAATTGAGCTGGTATCAGACATACAATTGTCAAAGTGGCTCCTGTAACTGTAATTGTGTAAGAAGAAATTTCAGGAGGTGTTGCTTGCTGCATAGTTGTACAACAAGCAAAAACTGCTGAAATTCTCTCTTCTACCCAATTATTAAAGGCACAGAAGCCCTCTCCCGTTTTCAATCTCAGAACCCTAAATACAGACAGTTTCCTATTACTTGAGCTTACATGGACATTATTATGTGACAACTGCACGTGTGTTTATTTTGCTGGGTATGACCCAAATCTACATATTTCCCTCTAAACAGAAATGCTTTATGTGTACCAAAACTCACAATTCTTCATGTGGCTCTTCAGCTTGCTAGAATAAGGTCAAAAGACAGGTGAGCATTTCTGGTGAATTGTGAAAATACAAAAACCCACAGAAGGCCCCATCAGCCTTTTGGGAGCAGAATTAAACCATAGTGTCCTTCCAAAATGCCTGGGAATCTTTCCATCTTCCTTCCCACTTTCAACACATTCTTTGTCATACGGTATAAGGCCCAGGCCTGCCAGGGTTTCCCCAGAGGGCTGCCTCCAGTCACATTCCAGTCCTGTGCCTCATGGCCATTTTTCTATGAATTTGCAAACCAGATGGGCAGACTGGGCCAAAAACAGCTTATTACAATATGGGGCCGTATCGTTCTTATGTAAATGCACAGACATATCTCAGAGTATCGACTCTGGTTTTAAGCTTCAAACCCCTCAAATGAGAAAAGATGAACCCACTGAGTGGGCTAGGGCAAGTCACACTCCCTCAGACTCAGAGGAATGCAAGGGCAAATCCCATTCCAAGAAAATACAAGAAAATCCTGTGATTAGTTTGCCATAGGCTCATAAATCAGAAATGTGTTACAAAATAGTTTTGTAATGTATTGCTATTATGTATTTTTGACTCTTACCTACAATGACCTTATGTTTAGATTTTCTTTACAAGATTTTTTCAAAGGAGGTGTTATTGAATTTTTCTGAGATTCTGACTTGCCCACAGACACACAGTGTGTTTCTGAGGCTGAGCAGGTATTCAAACCCTTGCTAATCTTCAGTGAAGTAGCCCATTCTTCTATAAGTTGATGTTTTGTCCATAGTTTGAGATGTGAAGTTTGAAAAATAATTGCTGTATTTACTCATGTACAAGCACATCACGTGTATACACCGAGAGCATGTTTGTGGGCAATATTGTGAATTTTGATATACCGGTGAATAAATTGAAGATAGAATTTTAGGGCTCAGAACAGGGCTCCTCGGAGCCATCCCATGAAGAGTGGGGTATATCAGCACTGTAGCACAGAGTATGGGTTTCAAGTACATCCAAAAAAGACACAAACCAGATAAATACAGTATAAAAATATCATTGAATATTATTATGGGCAACACAGAGTGAAATTATTTCATAGCAGACAAACCATAGATATTCAGTGAAACATACATATAGTATAAACCGGATTATATCCGAGGTCGCAGTAACATAACAATGACAGATCGCAACTATACAAATATGGGCGGGGCTTTCTCCTTTATGGTCACCTCGCCGGGCTCGGTGAGGTTAAGCCCTGATGCTTCCAAATAGTGATTTAAGGACTACGTGATGTCTATGAAGGCCTTGAGAAAGCCCCGCCCAGGGGCGAAACGGGGGAGTGGCCCCAGAATGTTGGCATCGCCAGCCCGTTGGCCTGCTTTCGTATGAACTTTTAGGAGCTAAACCGCAGTCTCCTTTTGTCCTTATTATCCTATTGTGTCTGGACTGTTCAACACTGGAATTTTGATTTAATGATTTTGGGACTAACATATTTGTATAGTTGTATATATCTGTCATTGTTATGTTACTGCGAACTCGGATATTATCCGGTTTATACTATATGTATGTTTCACTGAATATCTATGGTTTGTCTGCTATGAAATAATTTCACTCTGTGTTGCCCATAATAATATTCAATGATATTTTTATACTGTATTTACCTGGTTTGTGTCAGTGACCCCTAGTTGCTGGCACTGTCATTTTCGTACCACACTACTCAGAGAAGGGTTAGATTTCTTTTCTTTCTTTCTTTTTATAAGAAGTAGGGTGCAATGCTTAGCAGTTGATAAATTGACCCAGTTTTTATGGGTCAATTTTATGACAAAACTTTCTAGACTTAAACATGAGTATATACATAAAATTAGTACTACATGGTAGGAATTGCAATTCATTCTTTATTGCGCTCATTAATTATTAAAAATATATAATTCACTTGATGTTAATTCAAATATTAGTTTTTAAAACTGATCATTACAGAAAAAGGCAGGATAGAAATAATGTAAATAAATAAATAAATAAATAAATAAATAAATAAATAAATAAATAAATAAATAAATAAATAAATGATGCCTAGGGTCACATTTTGTTATTGTCTACTTCAAAGGAGTTATTTTTGATTTATTGAAATACTGCCTTTTCCCAGGTAGACTAGATTTCCTATTGGCGTTGGCACTTTCACAGAAACAGAGCTGCAGTTAAGTAAGAGTATATAAGGTTAACAGGGGCAGTGAAATTAGAAATAACATGCTGCAGTAATGGAGACAAGGGGAGGGAACATTGCCTGTCTTGTCCAGTTAAGCAAGAAGGTAAGTCTTGAACATATGCTTCTCTCTCTGAAATAACCTGACAGTACCTGGGTTTCTATCAAAGGCCTATCTCAGGCCACCCATCAGTCAAGCAGGACATCCTGCTGGCATTTGAAAGAAAGTTACTCCTTGTTTTGTCCAGGGCTGAAAGATGTTCCACAATGGCATGCATTGTGTGAGGGATGTTGAGATTCCAACAAAGCCAGTTCAGCTCTCCAAGTGGGATGCAGAGGTTACAATGTTTTTTCCTTTGGACTGAAACCATTTCTTGAAACAAAAGAGTCTTAGTCCATTGGATGGGCTGCCAAACTAATCTACACATAGTGCTTAGGAAAGTAAGGATCCGGATGGTCAGAACCTCATTATCCAAGAATGTATCCCTTCAGTCAGCCAAGAAATCCTGCCCTGAAATAAGAAAACCCCTGAACAGAAAAGGGAAATCCATTGTGTCGTGTAAAGACATGCATTTGAAAAAAGCCAAGCTCCAGTCACATTGCCATGTCCACACAGAAGGGAATGATAGCTGTTCAGACTACTGGTGCTGATTCCATCATATAACATCATGATAAGAGATAGTCAGCTGTGGTCCTCCAGATGTTTTTGGTGTGCTACACTTACACTACCTGACCATGCTCTATATGTGCTGGTGGGAGTTGTAGGACACTAGCAGAAAAGGGAAGGACAAAGAATTATAGTGATTTCATGATTATAGATGTAGTTATAGAACCATAGAGTTTGAAAGGACCTCATGAGCCATTGAGTCTAATCCTCATCTCAATGCAGTATCTCCAAGTAAAGCACCCAAGGTAGATAACTGTCCATGTTCTTTTTTAAGAAATCCAGAGAGGGAGGCCCCATCATTTCTCGAGGTTATATTGCCAAGCCACTCTTACACCCAAGAAGTTCCTTCAATCAAAATATACTCCTGTAACTTCAACAGAAAAACACCTGATTTCATCCACTGAGATGAAATTCCAAATATATTGGAAACACCACTTTTTAAATAAAAATAATCTTTGTCATTCCAAAATTCTATTTTAAGAAGAGATGATTTCTAAACAAATGGGCTCTTGCATTAAGCAATAACAATCTGCAGGAGTTGTGAAATGTTGTGTACTTCCAAATCCACATTCTTCACTTATCATCCAGACAGTTTGACAACAAATGTAAGAGATGTATGAGAATTAGCAACCAATAGATGTTAAAAATAAATTCCAACATTTCTTAACTTGTTTTCTAAAGGGACAACCTGTTTACACAACCATTTGTGTAGCCCTGAATAAAATCTTTAGAGGAGAATCTATTTTTTCTTGGGTTGGAGAGTTGGCTGCAAAATCTTTGAAAACTTGTTAATTAAAACAACTTGATGTTAACAGGGGAAAGGGAGAAAAACTCAGAACAATTGAATCAAACAGGATAAAAACCAAGCTTTTGTTTAAACAGAATGTTAATTTGTTGCACATTTTTGGATGCAATGACATTTAATCATCTTTTGGAGAGCATGGGGGCTGCAACATCAGACTTCATTGTTACTATATCCATTAACTTGGGTACCAAATTAAGAGAATAAAAGGATGTGAAGGGAATAGATAGGCAGGCAAACAGACAAAGAGATGGTAATCAGGAACTGTAAGAACTGGTCTGCTGGATTGTAGCAGAACTTTATGTGACCTTATCTCCTTTTTCACTCTTGTTGGTCTTCCAAGGGGAAGAGGGGTTCTGGCTTTTCTGAATGTCCTGTTCTCATGGCCAGCTCCAAGGCTGCCTTTTCTTTATGAGAATTGCCTTAGAGCTGAGCAAAGAGCCAGAATTGGTCAAAGGGCTCAGCATGATCTCAGATTTTGCATCTCTCACCCTTCCCGCAGTTTCATAATTAATCTTCTTCCTCAAAGCCCCAGCCTTTGAAGAACTTCTCTGTGAATTTGAATCATTCTAGACAGAGGGACATAAGTCATTCATTGTTGTTCTTCTTACTGGGGCCTAGATAAAAAGTAATGGGAAGTGGGAGTAGAGGAGGAATCATGTGCTGCCTTTAAGCATAGAAGAGGCAATGTTCCATTGTGTAGACCTTGGACTTGGTGTCTACGGAAGCAGAGCAGTTCAGATGCAACAAGGCACCTCAAAAGGTCAGGACAGAGGCAATGCTGTCATTTCAGACATATCAAGGCAGAATTTTAGATTGGTTTTTAATGAAAGTGGGTGATTATGGCCAATGTTTTTATGGACTGAACATTGTTTTAATCCAGAGTGAATGTGTATGGTGCTAATGTAGTTGTATTTTAATGTATTTTTAATGTATTTTAATTGTTGAAGGGTTTTGGGGTTTTATATTGTTATTATGTGGGCATCGAATTGTGCCGTACTGTAAGCCGCTCTGAGTCCCCCCTTGGGGGTTGAGAAGAGCGGGGTAAAATCCCGAAATAAAATAAAATAAAATCAAGCTGCAACGTAGCAAGGAATGGAGGAAGAATAGGACATGGGGCTTTGTCAGGATAAATAGCACTTGCAGTGCTTGCCTTTCCTAACTGACAAATCGGTTGTGGCGAATGTTTGTTTGTTTGCTATGCCTTTGCTCAACTGCAAGAACCAAAATGTAACTCTGTGAAGGTTCTCATCAGTCTAAATGTCATTCGGGGAGCAATAAGGAGATGCTAGCCTGGCTAGTTTGAACAACCTAAGCTCCAGAGAGAATATTTGGGCTTCCACACTGAATTCATTGATTGTTAGACCAATGTATTTCAAAAACCTATGCTGGGGTTTAATTGCTGAGAAATTACAACTAGACCAGAGGAAGCTTCATGACTGATTTGGATCTTCTCCATCTTAGTCCAGTTATCTGATCCCATTAATGCTTTTTACCTAAATAATGTTATTAAGTGGCCAAATGGACATTCTACCCAAACAGGAAGGACTGTGATTAACCTATTTCCCAACTACGTCTTATGCTCCCTTGCTACATGAAAAGACGCAGATAAACAACACATTAAAACAACACTTGACATATAATGGCCTAAACACCTGGGGAGGCAACTTGAATTAATAATGTCTAAGCATTTCCTGGAAAATTGGTCATGAAATGTAGGCTATGCTGACCTTAGCCATAACATTGCATACCCCCCAATTAACCCTATTTGATAGAGACAATCCTGGACCCATCTCACCGTTTTAGTTGAATTTAAAAGGTGCCAGTCTCTCTCCATATACTTTCTTTCCCGCTTTGTTCTCTGCTTACTTCAGCTGCTAAATAAAAAGTGCAAAAGTAGTTTGGATTCAATTAACTCAGTAGGGAAGGGAGGAAGGAGGTTTGAGTTAAGAACTTTTGCCATCTTGACTATGCTCTGATATGCCATAGCTGTTGCCCCTTGAAGTGCTGTTTGGAGTTAAAGAGCTTTCAGCAGTGTGCAAAAATAAACCATTCCTTCCTGCTGCCCCCCCCCCCTTGCACATAGACACACACATGCAAATAAAATCTTTGATTTTTCAGTGAGAGGCAAATTACTCTATTGTAAAATTGTCTTTAAATCGGTATTTCCAAATATGCTTTGGATTACTCTGGTTTGTAAGGGTGCCTACCTTCTATGAGGCTCTGGACACAGGAAGAGAGGAAATGAATAACAGAATTTCTGAGGTTTAAGGAGGCATATCCAATTTCCATAAACTGTGGGCATTTACGTCACAGCTACAACAAGGGTTGGTGAAGCTGAGTCAGAGAGAGTTCTCTGTTTGCATGAAGTGTCACTTGATGGCTAGAGGGAGTGTCCGATGGACAAAAAGAGGATCATCTGTGGATTATCTTCTATTATGAATCCCATCTTGCAGGCACTAACAGCTGTGCCAAGTTGGGTGGGATGCCCATTGTCAGTTTGTTTGGCAGTCAGGAAAGCCTAGCCTCTCGCAAAATGTAGTGGGATCCAACCTGATGCTAGCAAGCTCAACCCAATTCACTTTTAATGCATGCGGTTATACCTAGAATCACTTCTCATACATATATCTCAGGGAGACATCTTATTCCATAATTTTAAATTTCTCTGTATGCCATTCTGTTGTGCTGTAGAAATTGACATACTTGCTCACAGGATCACCATACTGGATATTTTATCTAATTGGACCAAAATTAAATCCATATACTACATTTTTGAGAATCAGTTAATCTATTACTAAGAGTAACTCTTGAAAAATAACTTCATATTGGTGATATTTTGGCTTTAGAAAACATGTTCATGAACTAATTTTGACCAAACATAATATTTGCACGTAAGCTGACATCCTGAATATTTTATTATGAAATAAATTAGT
Source organism: Anolis apletophallus (assembly GCA_030556195.1). NCBI lineage: Eukaryota > Metazoa > Chordata > Lepidosauria > Squamata > Anolidae > Anolis > Anolis apletophallus. The sequence goes on along the minus strand of JARBWK010000001.1, from coordinate 58,794,691 downwards.
AACCCTCCAGGAAGGATATCACTGATTTTGATCCATTTCACAAGAAACATGATGCAGTATTCATTCATTCAAATCATAAGCCTAATGCTCCCTAAAATAGTTCACAGGGGTAGCATAATATTTAATCATCAGCCAGGGTGATGCTGGGTAAACTTCCATACACATCCATACAAATACACAACCAAGGATGCATTCACGTGTGTGTGCGTGCACACACAGAGGCTTCCCATTTTTCTGTTCTTCGGTAGTACTGATCATAAGAGCTGTTCCACAGTGGAACTCTCTACCTTAGAGTGTGCTGGAAGCTCCTTCCTTGGAAGCAGGCATGTAGCCAGGGGGGGGCTAAGGGGGCTTCAGCCCCACCCCCCCGAAATTCTCAGGGTTGTCCGCGAGAAGGCCTTACTGGTACGTTATTTAAACTGTTATGTGCATTTATATCATGATCTGATCACCATGCTCATTATATCCCACATTCATGGGGTTATTGGGATAACAATACAAAAGGTATGCTAGGGTAGATCCTCTTCCACCCAGTCTCAGCCCCCCGAAACAAACTCAGCCCCGAAACAAAATCCTGGCTACGGCCCTGCTTGGAAGCTTTTCAATAGCAACTGGATGGTCATCTGTCAGGGGTACTTTGATTGTGCTTTTCTTGCATGGCAGGTGGTTGTACTAGATGGTCCATGTGGTCTCGTCCAACTCTATTATTCTATTATTCTATACCAGCATAATTGTACTGCACAGTTTAGGCCTGCCTTAGGCATCTGTCTATCTTAAAAGATGGTATGAGATAAGGTTTAGCCATATCCACATCTTCAGGGCAGACCCATCTGGTAGAGCAGTAGTTCTCAACCTGTGGGTTCCCAGACGTTTTGGCCTTCAACTCCCATGAATCCTAACAAATGGTAAACTGGCTGGGATTGCTGGGGGTTGTAGGCCAAAACACTTGGGGACCCACAGGTTGAGAACCACTGTGGTAGAGAGACATAACTGCTTCAAAAAGCAGGTGCCATCATAGCTATAGGGAGTTTTGTTTGTTTCATATGTCACACCTAATGGTCCTCAAAATAATTCTCAGGGGGAAGCATAAGATTTAACTGTCAGTTTACTTAGAATGTGGAGTGGATGGAAGACACCCTTTCGTCCTTCACCACAGACATCAAATGACTCAAAACTTTGTCATACAGAAGTAGAAGTTGTCTCATCAATACATGATACCCATTGCCAGTCTGCCACCTCTCCATGATGAAACCATCCTGTCAATAGCTCCTGATCTCACCATGGTTCCAGGACATACCTTGTGTGATGCATTCTGGCATTACTGTGACAGCAGGTTGTCTTCTCTAGCTGAAACTTTTTTTTAAAGCACAATACTTCATAATTGTGACATTTTATTTATTTATTTATTTATTGTTTCAATTTGTATACCGTCCTTCCGAAATTGGCTCAGGACGGTTTACAGTATATCAACCAATAACAATTAAAACAACCCAGGTATAAAATAAAAACATGTGTTTTAAAAACTCTATAAACCCTGCAGAGGGAGAGGAGAAGGCAGATTTTCATTCTTCCCAAGAGGATCAGGCAAAAGCCAACTGCTGCAGTCTTTTCTAGCTTTTGTGTTCTTTCTCATTAGTTACTTTTGTCATCCTGACCATAATTTGATGCTGCTTGGCCACGCATGCTCCAGTTTTTATTTGTGAAATGTTAGAAATTGTGTGGTTTGTACCAATGGGCCAACAAACCATTATATACCTTGCAAAGGAACACTTATGCAGCAGGGAAATGGACAGGGAAGTACAAAGATAGTAATAAATCTTCCTGGGAGGGTTAGTCTTTTACTCTAATGCCTAAGAGCCCCTTCAAACTACACAGTTATAACACTATGATTCCACTTTAACTGCCATGGCTGGACCCTGTGGAATTTGAGGACTTTGTTGTTTGGTGTGGAATGAGAGTTCTCCAGTTCAGAATTCCACATTCACAAACTACACCACACTCGCTTTGCTCCTGAAATTGCAAATTTCATGATTCCATAGAATGAAACCATGACAGATAAGCGGAATCAGAGTGCTATAATTGCAAAGGGTAAAAGGATCATATGGAACATAATTGGAAAGTGTCCTGGCCCTGACTTATCCTCAAAGTGAACAGACACCAATTAATTAAGAAAATAAAAAAAACTTGGTATTCACTGTGACTGTCTTATCGAGGGGACGTTTGGCACCGTGTCTTAGCTGCTGTTTACAGGGGAAAGGAACACAAGGACCATTGAAGTCTTTCTTTGGCATGGTGAGTAGTCTGGTCTCTTTGACAGAGAATGGCTTCCCTTTTTAATGAAGGGACTGTCAGCTGCTAGTCCATAGCAGAGTGATACGTATTAGGCCAAAAAAGAGAAGCAACATTCACCCAGTACTCTTGCTACCAAAAACCCAAGGCCGGGGTAAACAGACCTCACCCCAGCCTCTGACACTGAATCAAAATTCAACTTTTAATCCAGAGAGGGAATATTAGGAAATGAAGTTGGTCACATTCCAGCCCAACACACACACTGCAAGCACCTTCCACTTGGTAAGCACCAGTCTCACAGCTTTTTCCCTCCATCCTTCCCACCCCCCTGCTTCAATCACATTGTTAAATTGTCATATCTCCTTCCTGCACTCAGCTATTGAGCCAGCCTCATTAGTAGGCAGAGGAAGACAACCACCAGGTAGATGGTGGTTGGCAGCAGCAATTCTCTGAACCATTATTTTTAAGACCTCTGTCCACTGCCCCTCTTTCAAAGTACAGAGTTATGAACTATTACAGAGTTATTACACCAATATTGCGGCAACTGCACTGGCTGCCCATCGAGCACCGGATCTCCTTCAAGGTATTGGTGTTAACCTTTAAGGCCTTGTATGGTCTTGGGCCAGTGTATTTGAGGGACCGCCTTTCACCATATTGTCCCCAGAGATCCCTACGCTCCGGTGTACAAAATCTTCTCAACGTCCCCATCTGCCTTTACACCGTTGTTCTATAATGTCAGTTCTACGCCTGTTTTTTACCTGTTGTAAACCGCTCCGAGCTTCTAGAGGGAGTGGTCTAGAAGCCGAAAGAATAAATAAATAAATAAATAAATAAATACTAGCCTACCGCCCTCAGTTATGGTGGTGCAATGTTAAGCCCCCGGTCGAGCAATGAGTTAAACCTTTGTGCTGGCAGGATTGACGGCCGACAGGTCAGAGGTTTGAATCTGGGGAGAGCATGGATGAGCTCCCTTTGTCAGCTTCAGCTCATCATGCAGGGACATGTGAGAAGCCTCCCAGAGGATGGTAAAACATCCGGGCGTCCCTTGGGCAATGTCATTGCAGATGGCCAATTCTCTCACACCAGAAGTGACTTGCAGTTTCTCAAGTCAGTCCTGACATGAAAAAAAGATTTTGCAGTGTTAATTTTGTTAATTTTGCAATGTAAATTAATTCATTGTTACAACTTGCAATTACTTGTTGGAGGGTCTATGTATCTACTTGGTTAGCTTCCTTTTTGTAGCAAAACATGTATTTTACGCCAGATTTTGGTGTCAGGACTCATCCTGCTTTGCATCCACCTTCTGGGCAGAAGCATGTGTGTGTATGCATATGTGTGTGCATTCAAGCTACATGTCAACCTATTGCAATCCCATACAGAGTTGTATTAGGCAAGGGATATTCAGAGATGGTTTTGCCATTTTTTCTCTGTTATTCATTAGTGATTACCCTCCAAGTACTAACCAGGGTTGACATTGCTTAACCTCTGAGATCAGACAGAACTTGATGCCTTATGTAGGCTAGATGAAATAGTCTTTAATTTATCACCACAAGAAGGTGAGGAAGAATGTTTCCTTCGGTTCACTTTAATCTGGGAACAGCCCTTTTAGTTAGGTTTTTGGTCTTAAATCCCAATCAAGAAAACATGTTATGTGCTTGTGCACATGTCTGATTAAAGTGTGAGAAATTGTGGTAGTTAATGTGCAACACATATTAAAATCACCAGGAGTTGTTTCTAGGGACTTCATCAGATGGAGCTGAGGATTCCATCTCTAAAGAAGACAGGGAATTTACTTACTCCCATCAAACAGCATCACTTCCTCCTGCCTCAAGCATCCACTTAGAGGAGACACAAGGGCACCATTCTTAAGACAAAACACAACTTCTGGAATATGTGACTTTTCCCCTCAATCTCCTAACTTTGGAGGAGATCCAAGACACCGATTTTAAGAACACCTATTCCTTCACTTCACTGAAATGATTCAACATAGCACATCTGATAGATCCCTTCCCTTGCGTTTTTAAGTGCCTTCTCCTATTTCCAGATGCATCAGGAGCTCAAAATAAGTTTTCTCCCTGGCATCAGTTTCTCATTTTGCCACACTTCTGACATAGTTCACTGACAAAACAACACTGATGACAGCTGGAAGTCTGTCTTCATCAGATGATGAACTCACTGGTACTTCATCTACAAACTTTTTTTAGAAGTGTGTGGAAACAGTGTGTGGGTGGCTGCATATGATGAAGTTGTCTTAGCTGTTGTATCTGAAACATCGGGGCCTAGAATGATTATAAACCACCAACCCTGCTGCCAGTGGTGAAGTAAGCTGCAACTTCCAGATCAGTTTAGAGATTGAAACGTTAACATGCCCATTCTCAGTGGTTTTTAGTTTGCATGTGTTTCTCAGGGTTTGATGATAGCATGTATTTATTTATTTATTTATTTATTTATTTTGATTTATTCATCGCCACTCCCGTCAGGCTCAGGGCGACTTACAAATGTTAAAAACACCATAGAAATGCAGCTAAAACACAATAAAACAACAGCTTAACACCCAATTTAAACGATACAATAGTGCATCCACAATCTTAGCCACATCTTCCTTCTTCCTACAGTTAGGCCAAGTTTGTTCATTCACCAGTTTGTAATTTGCACCATAATAATAATAATAACTTTATTTGTATACCCTGCCTCCATCTCCCTGAAGGAACTTGGAGTGGCTTACAAAGGGACATGCCCGACAAAACAGGTTAAAACAATCATTGAAGAACAAGCAATATCAAATATCAATAAACATAAAATCAGACATTATAAAAACAATTAAAAGCAATATCATGGCTGAGCAAATTAAATACTGGGTTCGGTTCATAATTACTAAGTGCAATGAATCCTAAGTAGAGCCAAGGAAAGTGACACTGACATATTATCTGTTACAGTCCCCACAACTGATTCTTCCCTTCATACGAGGGGCACATACTACAGGTCTTATCATGAGATGTTCAGAAACCTTTAATACTTGTTAGTAAACCTACTTCATGTGTGTTTTAGGAAGAAGACTAAGCCTGGTATATTTCTCTGCTTGAAAGGAAGTTGGGATAGTCTGATTGTTACTTACCTTATTCTCATTAATTCTAATGATTCTTCTTGTGAGACACACACTTATCTCTCACTTTTTCCAATATATAGAATGAGCTTTGGTGTACCCATCTTGTCCCTTGCCTCAAATATACAAAAGATCTTGTGCTATCCCTACCACATAACTATAGAGATGACAAATTCTCAGTGTGCAGATTCTCTATTTCACCCTTTGCCTCCCTCTCATGAGAAAGAGGAGGGTTCTGTTCAGAACCTTCCAGAAGAGAGGGGCGTGGCCTGCCTAGTGGAAGGCCAGCCCCCATCAAGCTCAGTCGGAGCCTGGACATCGGCCCACCACTCCCGCCCATCAACAGTATTGACCTTGGTTGCCCGTTGGAACCGGGTAGGAATTTTTTTCCCCTTCACCCTACGTTTTGGGTGCAGGGTTTGTTTTTTTGGCTGCCCCTTTACTGTTTAGGGGCTAGATGGGGTGGTGATATTTAATAAATAGGCCTTAGCAAAAAAATAGCTAGGGAAATCCCATAGTTGGTGTGCATCTTAGGCACCCCCATCAGGGGTGAAGGCCATTAAGTTAAACACTCTCCTTAAAGTTCAAATTGATGGGTGTGGTAAAGTTAAATGGCCCTGGAATGGGAAGAGGCTGATTTCAATATCTTGAGAATAGACCTCTCACTCATTTCCCTTAAAGGGTTGCCCTGGTTGGGTAATCAGGCAACCAAGGTGTTTCAGCCATAAATTACTTATATTAAGCCAGGTAGGGATGCTACCTGGCTTGGATACACCATAGGAAAGTTAAATAGGTAACATTTAAATAAAAGTTGCCCAATTTGAACCCAAGAAAATGTTGTGTGGTCTCTTTATTTCAGGGGTGGGCAGGCAAAAAACACTATTACAAAGGCATGGATTTTGAATCATGGCTCTGAAAATATGCAGTTGCTCACTGCCGGGTTCACTGTTAATCTGCTGGCAAATATTAGTTTGTTGAATCCCCACCAAGAACTTGATCTTTATTAGGAAATCTACTATAAAAGCACGCACATTGAGGTTTCTTTTCTTGCAACAGATAATGCGTTAGTGTTCAAGATTTATTATGTAATAATGCTTGGTATTTCTACTAACAGATTACAGAAGATTAGCGTTATAACCACATGACTTCAAAACAGGGGAAAAAAATAAGAACTTACATTTGTTGTCTTAGAAAATCCATTCAGGGATAGAAGTAAAGAAACAAAAGGCTTGCGACAAAAACTCCCGATGATAGATTCTGTGTATGCAGTTCCAACATTTGAGTGTCTGTATAAGAAACTTGTACTCAGGACCAGAGTCATAGAAAATTAGAAGAAACAGAATGATTTCCACTTGTTTGAAAGCTAAGGTTAGTGAAAATGCAACAACCAGACTAATGTCAAGTGTGCATTTTAGAAATCATTTAACACCAGTCTTACCAAAACTACACTGGCTTCCAATTTTCTTCCAAGCTCAATTGAAGGTGCTAGTGTTGGCCTACAAAGGTCTAAATGGCTTGAGGACACAATATCTGAAAGACCACTTCCTCCAATATGAGTCTGCCATATATTTGAGGAGGTCTTGCTGTGTGTGAACTTAAGTTGATGAATAGCAGGACTTTCTCTGTAGTAGTGCCTCAACTGTGGAACTTCCTACTAAAGAAAGTTAGGCTGGTCCTTTCTCTTTTAAGCTTCCAGAGGGCAAACAAATCAGTGCTATTCTGTGTGGCATTCAATGTTTGCAATAGCTGTCTTGTCGAAGGCTTTCATGGCATGAATCACTGGGTTGCTGTGAGTTTTCCAGACTGTATGGCCGTGTTCCAGAATCTAATCAATGCTAATCAAGGTGATCAATTGCAGCATTCACACTTTATTTATTTATTTATTTATTATTGAGGCTTCTATGCCGCCGACTCCCGGAGGCTCGCGGCGGCTCACAAGAGCCATAGGCATAAAACAAAGATTAAAAACATAAAACAAGTGAACAATTAAAACAGTAGCAGAACAATAGTAAAGCAGGCAGTAAAACAGCAAGCAGCAAACAGTTGCCACTACACAATATCCAGAGCACGGGCCTACTCTCCCAAAGGCCTGCCTATACAGATGGGTTTTGCAGGCCCCCCTAAATGGGAAGTAAATCCCTCAGGGCTCTGGTTTCGGCCGAGGCGTTCCACAGCGTGGGGGCTATGACGGAGAACGCCCTCCGGCGGGTAGATGTCAGGTGAACCGACTTTTGCAGATGGTATTTCAGGAAGTTGGCATCCTCAGACCATAGTGATCTCGATGGGCAGTAGGGGGTGAGGCGGTCCCTCAGATACGCTGGCCCCAGACCGTATAAAGCCTTAGGTAAGAACCAACACTTTGAAGCGCGATCCGATTGCTCAATAGGTAGCCAGTGCAGATCCTGCAAAACAGGTGTTATACGGCTACCTGCTGGCGTACCAGACAGGAGCCGGGCGGCAGTGTTCTGCACCAGCTTGAGCTTCGGATCGACGACAGAGGAAGGCCAACGTGGGCGTGTTACAGTAATCTGGCCTCGCGATGACCATGGCTTGGATCACCGTGGCCAGGTCGTTCCGGGAGAGGTAGGGGCCAGCCTCCTTGCCTGGCGGAGGTGGAAAAAAGCAGCCTTGCTGACCACAGAGACCTGGGCCTCCATGGTCGCTGGGAGTCCAAATGGACCCCCAGGCTCTTCACAGACGGCGCTGGGCACAGCGCCGCACCGTCAGGGTCGGAAGCCGGGCACCCACCCCGCCAGGGCGACCCAGCCACAAGATCTCCGTCTTCGCCGGATTCACCCTCAACCTACTGGCTCGCAGCCATCAGTACGACTTGAGGCAGTGCTGGAAAATATCGGGACGGACTCGGCCTGCCCCATCCTCAGAATGAGCTGGGTGTCATCAGCGTACTGGTGACAAACCAGCCTCTAACTCGCACCAGCTGTGCAAGCGGCTGCATGTAGATGTTAAATAACAGAGGAGAGAATGGCCCCTGAGGAACTCCATAAACTAATGGGGGAGCTCTCGGAGACCACCTCGCCGCCTGAGTCCACAGTGCTCTCTGGATGTTGGTGAACTACAACTCCCAATTGTCAAAGCTCTATTTCCCCAAACTCCACCAGTGTTCTCATTTGGGCATATTCAGTATTTGTGCCAAGTTTGGTCCTGATCCAACATTGCTTGAGTCCACAGTGCTCTCTGGATGTTGGTGAACTACAACTCCCAAACTCAAGGGCAATGCCCACTAAACCCTTCTAGTGTTTTCTATTGGTCATGGAGTCCTGTGTGCCACGTTTGGTTTAGTTCCATCATTGGTGGAGTTGAGAATGCTCTTTGATTGCAGGTGAATTATAACTCCCAGCAACTACATCTCCCAAATGACACAATCAATTTTTTGAGTGATAGTCACTCCTTGGGTTAGTAGGTGTCTTGTGGCAGCAATTTGTCCAGTGGTTTTGAGTTATGTTAATCTCACAAATGAACATTACATTTATATAATGTATAAATTGTTCTCAAGAGTATGGAGAACAAGCCCTATGAGGAGCGGCTTAAAGAGCTGGGCTTAAAGAGCTGGGCATGAAGAAGAGAAGGCTGAGAGGAGACATTTATTTTATTTATTTATTATTTGCATTTGTATTCCGCCTCTTCCCGAGGGCTCGTGGCGGGTTACAAGACATACATAGTGATCGGCAGGCAACACTCATGCCGACTCACGAACAAAATAAAACAATGCTATAACCATAAAAATAACAAAATGATACTAAAAACATCATTAAAACATTGTTAAAATTACACTAAGTGACAAAAACGGTAACACAGAGTCATAAGTCGATTGAAAGCAAGAGGCGTTATATGTCAACCGAAGGCCTGCTTGAAAAGGAAGGTCTTACAGGCCCTGCGGAAGGGGGCGAGCTCCCGTATGGCTCTAGCCTCCTCCGGCAGGGCATTCCAGGCCGTTGGAGCTGCTACTGAGAAGGAGCGCTGCCTAGTTGATGATAGGCGGCAGAGGCGGATCGGTGGAATCTCCAGCAGGTTTTGCTCTGCTGAGCGGAGTGATCTCGGGGATCGTATGGGGCAAGGCGGTCCAAGAGGTACGCAGGCCCTAGACCGTATGGTGAAAGGTCAACACCAGCACCTTGAAGGTGATTCGGTACTCAATTGGCAGCCAGTGCAGTTGCTGGAGGATGGGCGTAATGTGCTGCCTCACCGGCACTCCTGCCAGCAGGCGAGCAGCGGCATTCTGCACTAGCTTGAGTTTCTGAATCGTCGCCAAGGGAAGGCCAACGTAGAGGGCGTTACAGTAGTCTAGTCTCGAGATGACCGTCGCTTGGATCACCGTAGCCAGGTCATTCCTGGACAGGTAGGGGGCCAGTCGCCTAGCCTGACGTAGGTGGTAGAACGCCACCCTGCTGACCGCGGAGACCTGGGTCTCCATGGTCAGCAGGGAGTCGAACTGAACACCCAAGCTCTTAACAATTGACGACGTGCTTAATTGCTCGCCGTCCAGAGTAGGCAACCGGCACTCATCCCGGCCAGGCCGACCAGGCCATAGGATCTCCGTCTTCGACGGATTCACCTTCAGCCGGCTGGCCCGCAGCCAACCAGTCACGGCTTCGAGGCACAGATGGAAGCAATCGGGTACGGTATCCGGCCTGCCGTCCATTCGCAGCAGAAGCTGGGTGTCATCAGCGTACTGATAACACTCCAGACCAAAGTCGCGGGCCAGCTGGGCCAGGGGGCGCATATAAACGTTGAATAATAAGGGGGAGAGAATGGCCCCTGGGGACCCCACAGTTAAGTGGGAGCCGCCTGGAGACCATCCCGCCCTCCACACGCTGTCCCCGATCCCGGAGAAAGGAGGCCACCCATTTAAGGGCAGTCCCTCTGACTCCGGAAGCGGATAGGCGGTGGGTCAACAATGCATGGTCTACTGTATCAAACGCTGCTGTCAGATCTAACAAGACAAGCAGTGCCGATCCACCCTGGTCCAGCTGGCGGCGCCGTTGGGCTGTAATGGCGACAAGCACGGTCTCCGTCCCGTGCCCAATACGGAAGCCGGACTGGAAGGGATCAAATCCAGCTGTGTCTTCTAAGAACTGCTGCAGCTGATCCGCTGCTGCCCTCTCAATCACCTTGCCCAGGAAGGGCAAGTTGGAAACAGGCCGGTAATTGGAGGGAGCCGAAGGGTCTAAATTCGGCTTCTTCAGCAGGGCCATGGATAAATATGTGAGGGAAAGTCATAGGGAGGAGTGAGCAGGCTTGTTTTCTGCTGCCCTGGAGTAGACACAATGGACCCATGGCAACAAACTACAAGATTGGAGATTCCACCTGAACATTAGGAAGAACTTCCTGACTGTGAGAGTTGTTCAGCAGTGGAACTCTCTGCCCTGGTGTGGTGGAGGTTCCTTCTTTGGGGGCTTTTAAACAGAGGCTGGAGGGCCATTTGTCAGGGGTGCTTCACATCTCCACCTCTGACATTCAACCTGACTTTGATGCACTTGTTAAAGACCAACAGAGACTTGATTTCTCTCACTGAATAAGAAAAATAACTGAATAATAGCACCAAATGAGGGGATTAAATCCAAAATGTAGGCCATGTTTTTTATTCTTTCCAGGAATAAATGAAGCTCAAAATGTGCTTTGAAGCAAATGTGACGGCCCTCCATAATATTTTTTGGCTCTCGTGTGGCCCCTTGGAAAAAAATAATTGCCCACCCCTGCCCTATAGCATATATAATATGCAATATTATAGAATAGTATTTAATAATATAGAATAAAATGTAATATATAATAAAATATTTATAATATAATATACATTTTAATATTATATATTATTTGCAATATTATTTAATGCCTGTTTAATATTAGTGTTGAGTGTATAATGTAATAGATATATATTTTAAATTAATATTGCTTTGAAATCTGCGAAACAGAGGGGGGGCACCAAAATAATTGGGGGCGCCAAAATAATGTTCGCTTACCATTTAAAATGACCTTAGACCGCCCCTGATTATTCCACAGATATATCAACCTCACTTGTCTTGTTTCTAACAAACCTCACAACCTCTGAGGATGCCTGCCATAGATGTGCACGAAATGCCAGGAGAGAATGCTTCTGGAACATGGCCAAACAGCCGGAAAACTCACAGCAACCCTTTGCAACAGCTGTTTTGACAGTTTCAGGCATGGATTCTAGTAGTGTTTTTAAACTTCTCTTAGGAATTTCTAAAAATTATTTTAAGGTGTTTTTAAAGGGTTTTATCTTTGTATTTTATGTAATTGGTTTTTATTTGTTCATTGCCTTGGGAACCCTTTTGGGCTGGGAGACAATACGGAAATACCTTAAATCAATAGTAAATATATAAACAATTCTTTCCCTGGAAACCAATATGACTAAACTGAAACTACTCTGAACATGACTCACTAGAAAAGACAAGGAAGGATGCTTGGTAAGGAAATAGAGAGAAGAAAAGTGAGTCTGCATTTCAGATGGATGGACTCAGTCAAGGAAGTCAACAATTTGAGTCTGCAAGACCTAAGCAAATTTTGCAATGCCCAAAGATTGATGATAATGTGACTTTGGGGTCATTCATAGGATCACCATAAGTTAAAGTTGACTTGAAGGTACTAAACAACAACAAAACAACAACAATTTACTTATCATGATTGTGGAGACAAAAAATCCTACTTACAATCTAGAGTCAAGACAAAAACAGTAATGAAGGGATTTGGAGATGTGGCAAAAATGCAATCTCCAAGGTTCTCTGGGGGCATGTAGCCCCCTAACCACAACTATTGTCCACCCTTTATCTAGGATGAGTGGCAACATCTTTCTTGCAAAGGTGAGCAAAGGGAGACTAACCTCCTTGAAGAAAAAAAGCCACTTAGAAAAAGTCAAGAGGGAACAAGATGCTCCAGCCAACTTGGCAGTTTCTCACTCACAGATAATTTGCAGCAATGCTTCGAACCAACCCCAAATTTTGTTGTCCGTGTAGATGTGCCCTCAGAGCTGTTTCCTCTGTTTTCTTTTCTGCTATGGATTTTCTGCTTAAAAGCCTCACCTTTTAAGCAAGATCAATGGCTACTGTAGTGTGTCTACTCTCCCAGCAGGGCCCAGACTTTCATCAGTTCTAGTTCAGTCTGGGACCTAGCAGTCCAGAAACAGCATAGTACCCCCTCCCTTTAACAGCCCATGTCCCAATGAACTTCAATCTCCTTTGTTCCTTAAGACACTTGTGTTAAGTAAGGAACTAAGGAGAAAGGGACCCCTGCTGCCAGCATCTTACTCACAGAGATATACAAAAACCTTCTCTGCTTAGCTTTGTTCTACTTACACAGGCAAACAGTAAATTTCCCCTGGCTCCCAGAGACAGAATTGATCAAAACTTGGCTCAGATTAATACCTTGGCCTGTTCCCTGCTGAGATGTGGTATAAGAAAACAAGCTGGAGCTGCTTTGGAGGCTTCTGTTGGCACAGTAAGGAGCAATGCCTCGGTTACCAAGAGGCATCAAGTCTAGTGTGACTTGAACACTGCAAACAGCTGCAGACACAGAGAGGCTTCAAGGCTGCAACCCTACATGGCTCAGCACAGCCCAATAGTTCTGCATGTGGAAATATGCTACACTGAGCCATTTACCACCTCCTATTCAACTGAAGTTCTTTAGCATAGCAAGTTCTTCTATGCAGTAAGTCCTTATCTTCATTGTCATGGAAGGATAATGAAGACGTAGGAAACTGTTGCTGGAAGCAAAGAAGATCTTGGGCTGCTGCTGAAATGTGTACCACTTGACCATCAGAAGAAAAGGGTTTTTAATGTGGCAGACTTTGAGTCAAAGTCATAGAAGTCATGAAACTCAATTTGAGGCCTGTTGAACTTATTTTCCAAAATAATATTTTCTGATTAGGTAATATTTCACCAGAAGAGTAACACACCAATTCCTCTGTATCTTTTACTATCCTTGCAAATAGAATTGTCTACATCTAGCCTGTTGCTGGATAGGGTCACACTCCCACAGGTTCACAGTTTGAGGGTCCTCCTGGACTCGGCACTGAACCTGCAGGCCCAGGTGTTGGAGGTGGCCAGGAAGGCCTTTGCACAATTAAAATTTGTGTGCCAAGTTTTTCTTGAGAAACTAGATCTGGCCACAGTGGTGGATGACCATAACATGCTCTATGTGGGACTACCTCTGAATAGTGCTCAGAAACTTCAGTTGGTCCAAAGAGCTGCAGCCAGATTGCTAATTGGGGATGGCTACAGGGAGCAGACAACCCCCTATTGAAGCAGCTCCACTGGTTGCCAGTCTGTTTCCAGGCACAATTCAAAGTTCAAAGAACCTGCCCAGGCCCCGAGATCTTCAGGAGAAACCCTTCTCTTGGTCCCACCTCCATCTCAAGCTCGGCTGCTGGGAATGAGAGCGGGCCATCCTTCTCGGTGGCTGCCCTTTGATTCTAGAACTCCCTGCCCAGGAAAGCAAGGATGGCCTCCTCCTGGCTGTCCTTCCGATGGCAGGCTAAAACTTTTTTATTCAGAGAGACATTTAAAGATGTAGGTGTTTAAGATCTAGTCAAGGGATGCCATGGTTTTATATGGTTTTTATGGTTTTAACTTGAATTGTTTTTAATATTAATGTTTAATACTGTTTTACAATTTGTATATTTTAAGCTGTA